>JAKJMR010017580.1:70782-96726 GCA_024449315.1 Daboia siamensis
ATGATGATGATGATGATGATGATGATGATGATGATGATGATGATGATAATAATAATAATAATAATAATAATAATAATAATAATAATAATAGTAATAGTAATAATAATAATAATAATAAGTTGGAAGGGACCTTGGAGGTCATCTAGTCCAACCCCCTGCTAAGGCAGGAAACCCTATACCATTTCAGACAAATGGCTGGCCAGTCTTCTTAAAAACTTCCAGTGTCGGAGCATTCACCACTTCTGGAGGCAGGTTGTTCCACTGGTTAATTGTTCTAACTGTCAGGAAGTTTCTCCTTAGTTCTAGGTTGCTTCTCTCCTTGACTAGTTTCCATCCGTTGCTTCTTGTCTTGCTTTCAGGTGCTTTGGAGAATAGCTTGACTCCCTCTTCTTTGGGGCAGCCCCTGAGATATTGGAACACTCTCTATCATGTCACCCCTCACCCTTCTCTTTTTGGTGTTAATAGCTTCAAGTTCACTAGTTTTTTTATCTTTGAATATCAAATATGAAGGCAATTCTGTTGACCAGTCCCTGAGTTGAGATTTGCACTGAATTTGATGAAAGGGAATCCAGACTGGATGGAGGTCCTCTTGGTCCAATTTGGAAATAAGGTTCATTGTTGTGCTGGTTGGAGTCAAGGGTCTCCAAAAATTTCAGGTTCATGATCTGGGATGTTTTTAATCAACTGAGTTCATAGTTACACCTGCCTCTCTCTAACCCCACTGGGATAGTGGAATTTAGGAAGGAGATCCAAGGCTTTCAGTTCACATAAAATAATAATGATTGGTCTGATGTGAGCATATTTATAGATTGATTGATTAAATTTATTTGCTGCCCATCTCACCATGATAATGACTTGAAAACTGAAGTACTGAAGCATCACTTTGGTGCAAAAAAAAAATCTTGATATCAGAAATAATAAGGGACAATCTCAAGGTGAACAGAACAGGAGCTGTCTTCTACTCCAGGGCTTTTCAACCAGTGGTATGGGTACCACCTGTGATACATTAGCACCTGGCAGGTGGTATGCAAACATCCTAGAAAAGTGGTAGTGGGGCAGGGGAATGAGCTGAACCGGTGGCAGCACCACACAAACCTGAGCAACAGATGGCTGGAGCTGCAGGACTGTCAGGGCTCAGTGAAAGCGCCAGGATCAGCACTTCCTCGGGGCTGTCAGGGCTCAGCGGAAGCACCAGGATCAGCACCAGGCTCCAAGTGGAGCTCGGCACTGATCCTGGTGCTTCTGCTGGAATGTTGCAGCATCCCCAGGGTCTCGTGATTTACATTCAGATGCTTGTCAACTGATTCATATTTATCATGGTCACAGTGTCCCAGGGTCATGTGAAGTGACCAAAACCTGCTGCAACCACCCAGCAGATGGGGGAGAATAAAAGCCAAACACCCCTCCACCCCACCCCCGCTGCCAATCCTCAACAGAAATTCTCACAACAATGAAAACCTTGGACAGGAGGAAGAGTGCCGCCAGGCAGGCAGGCAGGTGTCTTGCTCGGCTGTGGCTTTGGGGGGGGCACTTTTTTCAGTGCCATTGTAACTTCTAACTAAGTGAGCTGTTGTAAGTCAAGGACTACCTATACTTCATCACTTTATTCCTTTTTTTTTTTTTTTTTGCTCATCAAGTTCTTGACACCTTGCTAGGCAACTGGTGGTACTCGGATGTTGCCATATCCTAAAAGTGGTACAATGGGTGAAAAGGTTGAAAAGCCCTGTAATCTAGTCCAGCCCCCTGGTTAAGCAGGAGAACCTAATATTACTTAGATTTGGGCATTGGCTTCTAAGAGTGCACTTCATCTGAAAATCCCTTGAATGCAGCTGTTTATCTTGATTGTTAGGAAACACTGAGAGGGTACAAATCAAACTAATAATAAATATGAGTGTGTATTTCCCTGTCAGATTGTGTCACCTAATTGTATTCTTTCAACAGAAAGGAGCAGTGTTGGATATCTTGTGTTGAATATCCCTTTAACACATAAGACTCACACTCATGACCCATGTGATGCACCAAAAGATGCCTGACTCACCCTTTTTGAGGGACACGTTCTCATGACCTCACCTCCATCTCACCTCACTATAGTTTTGGAAACTACTCAGCCAGTTTTAGTTTTAGTTCACCAGCATGGCAGCCATATAAACTGAACAAATATATATATATATACGAATGAAGAATATCTTTAAGGTTGACAGCCCTTCTCTGTAAGGGAATTTCCCTTGTTTTCTTAACTGGGAGATAATTTGGGACTGCTTTCAAAGGGAAGCAGCTTTGCAATGTTTTATGTACTCCAGAAGAAATCTTGATCTTGATTCTATCCCTCTGTTAATGCAGCCTAGCACTGTGTTGGCTTTTTTGGCAGCTGCAGCACACTGCTGGCTCATATTGAAGTGATTGTCTACTAAGACTCCGAGATCCCTCTCACAGTTACTGCTATTGAGCAAGGTACCACCTATACTATACCTGTGCATTTGATTTTTCCTCCCTAAATGTAGAACCTTACTTTTTTCACCATTGAATTTCATCTTGTTAGATAGTGCCCAGTGTTCGAGTCTGTCCAGATCCTTCTGTATCTTAAGCCTATCTTCTGGAGTATTGGCTATTCCTGCCAGCTTGGTGTCATCTGCAAATTTGATGAGTTCCCCATCTATCTCCTCATCCAAATCATTAATGAAGATATTGAAGAGCACTGGGCCTGTAACAGAGCCCTGGGGCACCCCACTACACACTTCCTTCCATGTAGATGCGGTTCCATTGAGGACCACACGCTGAGTACGGCCTGTCAGCTAGCTACGAATCCATCTGGTGGTAATGCTATCTAACCCACATTTTTCTATCTTGTCAAGTAGTAGGTTGTGATCAAATGCCTTACTGAAGTCCAAGTAAATTATATCTACAGCATTCCTCTGGTCCACTAGTTTTTTCACTTGGTCAAAGAATGTAATAAGATTTGTCTGGCACGATCTGTTTTTGACAAACCCATGTTGACTTTTAGTGATGACTTTGTTTGCATCAAGATGTTCGCTGATTTGTGGTTTGATTATTTTTTCCAGAATCTTCCCAGGTATTGAGGTCAGGCTGATAGGTCTGTAGTTTCCTGGATCTACTTTTTTTCCTTTTTTGAAGATGGGAACTACATCAGCTCTCTTCCAGTCCTCTGGTAGTTCCCCAGTGCTCCAGGATCTTTGAAAAATATAGTTCAGTGGTTCTGAGATCACGTCTGCCAGTTCCTTGAGAACCTTGGGGTGTAATCCATCTGGTCCTGGTGATTTGAACTCGTCTAGGCTGGACAGGTGCTCACTTACCATTTTCTTGCCTATCTTAACTTGTGTTTCTATTCTGTTTTTTATGGCACTGGTTTGGGTAGGTTGGACTGTTTTTTCCCTTTGTGTAAAGACAGATGCAAAAAATGAATTAAATAGTTCTGCTTTCTCCCTATTGCTTGTCACCTTCTTGCCACTTTCTCCCACTAATGGACCAATCATTTCCTTAACTTTTTTCTTGTTTTTTATATGTTGAAAGAAGCATTTTTTGTTATTTTTGACTTTGGTTGCAAGCCTTAGTTCATTTTGAGCCTTAGCTTTCCTTACTTCATCTTTGCAGGCACGGGCTATTTGCTGATATTCTGACTTAGTTATGTGCCCCTCTTTCCAATTCTTATACTTGTCCTTTTTATCTTTCAATTTATCAGAGAGTTCTTTATGCAGCCATGCTGGTTTCTTTTGAGAGCTGTTATTTTTCTTCTTTTTGGTATTATACTAGACTGGGCCTTTATTATCTCACTTTTCAAAATTTCCCAAGCTTCTTGAGTTGTTTTCCCCTTTAGGATTCTCATCCATGGAATTCTTCCCATGGTCTCTCTAAGTTTATTGAAATTAGCTCTTTTAAAGTCCAAGACTCTAGTTTGGCTGTGTTCTATTGCTTGTGCCTCCAGAATATTGAATTCCAATATTGCATGATCACTTCCCCCCAAGGTTCCTGTGGCTTCGACACCTTCTATCATTTCATCTCTGTTTGTGAGAATTAAATCCAATATGGCTAATCCCCTAGTTCCCTTCTCTACTTTTTGGGAGAGAAAGTTGTCTGCTAGGTTTGACAGGAATCTGTTTGATCTTCCACTTGGTGCAGAGTTTGTCTCCCAGTTGATATCGGGGTAATTAAAATCCCCCATTACTATTGTGATGTGCTTCTTACATACCTTAGTTAGCTGACTAGCAAAAAGTTCATCTATTTCCTCTGCTTGGTTGGGCGGCCTATAGTATACACCTATGGCAATGTCATTTTTTTCCCCTTTTATATTGACCCAAATGCTTTCAAGTTTACTGTTTTCGTCATTGTTGTGCTCTATTTCTGTAGAGATAAAGTTATTTCTTATAGAGAAAGCAACTCCTCCTCCTCTTTTGTTTAGTCTGTTTCTTTTAAATAGTTTAAATCCCTCTAGCTGTGTGTTCCATTTGAAGGTTTCGTCCCACCATGTTTCCGTAATGGCAACAATGTCATATCTGCCCTCATTTACCTGAATTTCTAGTTCACCCTGCTTACTGTTCATACTCTGTGCATTAGTGTATAGACATTTGAGTCCTTTATGACTGACCCTGTGTTTACTTGCTGCATAACTTGTGTGGTGCCTGGCTTTCCCTATTTTCTTAGATTGCTGGGGACAGTGATGTTCTGTATCAATTAACTCACTATCCCCATTATTTAGTTTAAATGTTCCTCCAAAAAAGCTGTGATTTCATTGCCAAGCATCTCAGTCCCTTTCTTGGATGGATGCAGACCATCTCTTTTATACATTTTTTCATTGGACCAGCTACAGACATCATGACTAATATAACCAAAGCCTTCTCCTTTACACCACTCCTTTAGCCACATATTAAGTTCTGCTATACGCTGGCCTTTTCCATTTTGCTCCTTATACACTGGTAAAACCTCTGAAAAAGTAAGCCTACAGCCTATTGTGCTAAGTTCCTGCCCCAAGCTCTGGAAATCATTCTGCACAGAGAGTACATCTTTTTGGGACAGATCATTAGTGCCAAGATGTACAATAGCCTCCACATCACAGTCCTTGCTGGCATTCTTGACTATTTTAAAAATACGCTTCTTGTCCCTACTGGCAGTAGCACCTGGAAGACACCTGACCTCTATGATATGTCAGAAGAAAAAGGGAGGAACTGAATGAAGCATCTTCCTGCAATTGTATCTCCTGCAACCATTTGGAAGTGGTCATAGATTTCATATTTGCCTATGTAAAGCCCAGAGACGACTTGACTGATGTTCATGTCTACCTCCATCTTACACGTCCTGACACATTTTCTTTGGCATATCTTCTTTTTCTGTTTAGTCTTTGCCTCAATCTAAATGTGTGGAAAAATGTCATCCTGGATTTGTCAAGCAGGCTCGAGAAGGAGAGCCAGTTTGCTGCTATGACTGCATTCCTTGTCCAGAGGGGACCATCTCCACTCAGGAAGGTGGGTGACACCATAGGGAAACTTTCTTGTTCTTGTTCTTTTGTTCTATATACTGGGGATTTGTTTTTCTGGAGTGTAAGTGCAAGTGTATATAATTTACTGAGGCTTTCCTATCTCTCAGTATCACATCTCATACAAAGGTTTTCTTGAAATTTGAAATATTACTTTGTTTTCTCAGATACCGAAAAATGCACCAAGTGTCCAGATGTTCAATATCCAAATAAGAACCGAGTCCAATGTATCCCCAAAACCATAACCTTCCTCTATTATGAAGAGCAGCTGGGCATCATCCTCACCTCCATTGCTCTACTCTTGTCCCTAACCACAGGCCTTGTTTTAATCATATTCATTCAATACCTAGAAACTCCCATTGTCAAAGCCAACAACCGGGACCTCTCCTTCATCCTCCTGATCTCCCTCCTGCTTTGCTTTTTGTCCTCCTTTCTCTTCATTGGCCAACCAAGAAAAGCCACCTGTCTTCTCCGACAAACAATGTTCAGTATTGTCTTCTCAGTAGCTGTGTCCTCTGTGTTGGCCAAAACAGTCACGGTAGTGCTGGCTTTCCTGGCCTCAAAACCAGGGAACAGAATGAGAAGATGGTTGGGGAAGAGCTTGGCCAACTCCATCATCCTTTCTTGTTCAGTTATCCAAATTTTCATTTGTGTCATGTGGCTGAGAGTTTCTCCCCCATTTCCTGACTCTGATCTGCACTCCCAGCCTGGAGAGATCATTCTTCAATGCAATGAAGGCTCTGTCACCATGTTTTATGTTGTCCTTGGCTACATGGGTTTCCTTGCTGCCATTTGCTTCATGGTGGCTTTCCTGGCCAGAAATCTTCCTGGAGCTTTCAATGAAGCCAAATTGATCACCTTCAGCATGCTGGTCTTCTGCAGTGTCTGGATCTCCTTCCTCCCCACTTACTTAAGCACCAGAGGAAAATACATGGTAGCCATGCAGGTTTTCTCCATCTTGGTGTCCAGTGGTGGACTGTTGGGCTGCATCTTCTTCCCCAAGTGCTACATTGTCATCCTGAGACCAGATCTAAACACTAAGGATGAACTAATGATTAAAGTAGGGAACTGATAATGAAATTGTTTCTTGGGTTCTTAAATTTTAATTATTGATTGCAATGTTTGGTTTATATGCTTCATTTTCCTCCATTTGACAATTAAGGTTATTTAAAATCCAAAGGAAAAAAAGTTAGATTAATAAAATTAAAATCCAACATAATCGTCAAATAATAAAATTAATTAATAATTAATATTTGTGCTTTTAAACTGTTGGTAACCCTCCTTATTCTCAGCACACGTTACCCAATATTTGGATTAAACAGCCATTTAAGAGAAGACACATATGAACCTTATCCTGGACTTTGGACTGTTTTAAGCTGGGTAGGTATCTTCAAAGTTTCTTAGGAGGTTTCAACCTCATCTCCTTCATGATTCTTTCTGAATTGGTATTTCAATTCCTCCAAGGTCTGTGACATCCAGCTGATGATCCCAACCAAGCAAACACCTTTGAGACCTTCCAATCTCTTAATGTAAAACTTTATTGAGTACATCATTTTGGCATGTATGAAAGCAAAAGAAGCTCTGGCAAAACTCCACCCAAGCCCTACATAGTGAAAGCATAGTATTCTCTCTCCTCCCTCTGGATCAGGAGACCAATTAAATGCAGCAATATTGTTTGAGAAAGTATCTCTGGGTTTGGCCAGACACCTAGTAAATGTCATGGTTCCCATGGTCTGCTTCCTTAATCTTTCAAGTTTGCATTCCAAACTGATTTCCTCCCCTATGGGTTCATGGGCAAGCTGAGAAGCAATGTTGCAGCAGAAAAAAAAGGAGTTTCAAAACTTGACAGGCGGACCCTTCTAAAAACTGGAAGGTTCCTGGAAAACAGCAAACACATATTAAGGCATTTATTTTCCCTCAATTCTCCACATAAGGGTCCCCTGGCTTTTGAAGATATTCTGGCTGGAATCTACTTATTAAGTCTTCTGCTCTAATGTTATGAGGTTTGATCCAACTCACTTCCTCTATTGGATAACCTCGTCACTGAACTAGATACTGTAGTTTCCCGTTATGGATTCTAGAATCTACTATTTGCTTAACCTTGTGATGTCTTTCCCCCTCCACACTTATTGGACCAGGTTCTTCTTTTCTAACTGGTCTCAGTTCTGCTCCCTGAGCCGGCCTCAGTGGGCTGCAGTGAAATACTGGGTGCACTTTACCCAGCATTCTAGGCAGTTTCAGTTCTACAGTCACTGGGTGAATAATTTTCATGATTGGGGAAGGCGCTATGTACTTAAGGGCCTTATTTTTACAGAGAATCCTCAACTTCAGGTACACATTTTATCTCCAGCATAGAACATTCCCTGGGGAGCTTGCTTCTTATCCACTTGTTCTTCTGACTTTCTGTTGCCTTGGTTAGTACTCTCTTCACATTACGCCAGCTCTCCTTTAAGAAGAATTTTCTCAAGGGCTCCCGAGCCCCTGCAGCCTGTCTGGTAGCTTCCAGAAGAGCTGTGAAGACTCGGGGGAAGATGGGTGGAATGGGTCTGGCAAAGTATGGCCAAGACATGGGCCAAATGGACTTTGGAGAACATGTGATGGTGACCTGCCCAAAGGAACCAGTGGTGATGTGAGACGGGGTCACAGCGATGGGGAGCCAATGCCAGATGGGAGGGGAAATATGGAAGGTCATGATGCCAAAGGTGGCCAAAGCCAAGTTCCCACTAATCTTCCCTGGGGTGGAACCCACCCAAATCCTGAGGTGGAAAGAGAAGCAAGCCACTAAGTGGGAAGTGTCAGTGCAACAGAAGTATGACGGCCTGCTGCTGCCAATCGGTCGAGCAGCTGAGGGAGAGGTTCGTCAGTCGAAATCTTGACAGTCTGGTTGTATTTGGGGGAGAAGAGTAAGTGTAGAAGATGCAGTGTTGCAATTTCAACAGCTCTAATTGGATTTGGTGCTTCTTTCATATTTCTCCTGATTGATCTTTCTCAGCAATCACCATTTTTTAAAGCTCCAGATCAATTTTTATCCTTTTCTTGGCTTTGTCTCTCTTAGCCTCCCTTTCCAACTTCTAAGGGCTGACATGCTGAGGAGACTTTCCTCCTTCTGGTGAGGAATCTTCTTTAGCAGACATCTTTATAGCCTGTGCCTTTCTGACAGAGTTGGCATCTTTGCCATTTCTCAATTGTGTGACTGCCCTAGCACCAATGAGCCTGTTGATTGCTGCCAGTTTCTGTCGGGGGGAAAAAATTAAAGACCTGTGGCTGGTATGTGACCTCTGCTGATTGTCAGAGGAATATTTTTTTAAAAAAACACCTCACCTCTTGATTCCCTTGTTAGCCACTAATGTTCAATATCCCACTTCTAATATTTATTTATTTATTTATTTAATTTGTATACCATCCTTCTCCCGAAGGACTCAGGGCAGTGAACAGGGCAATAAATATATAAAAGACGAAATACAAAAGTTAAAAAAACAATTAATTAAACAATAAAAATTAAACAATTAAAACAACAATACCATATAGCAGTGGAAAAGATGTCCTCAGAATTAAATTTTCACTGCCTCTGAGCTACTTCAGTAATAGGGGAGCAGCTTCTGGCCAATTTGCTCTCCTTGCTCCCTCCCTCCCTCCCTCTGGGGAACCAGAATATGATTGAACGGAAAATCCTCACCCAGCTATGGTTAGAGTGTCACCTCTGCTGCTGGACCTCATCACAAAACTAAGGCTTATTTTCAGGGTACAGTTTACTTTTGGGGAAACACATTAATATTGAGAGATGGCCCCACGCACAATAAATAGATGCACACATTTTTATCTATCTCAAAATATCAGGAGAGACTAAGGAACAAATGATGTAAGTGTACATATTCATAGATAAAGGATGTCATGCTACTATAAATAAGTGAGATCAGGGTCCTTCTTCTGCCTGTTTTCCTTTCAAAACTAAAATAGGGGGAAGGACTAAGGCAAAAAAAAAAGCAATTAAATTGTGGGAGGACAGCACCCTCCCCCCAGAGAAAGAAATATTTTAGGGAATGACAGGGTTTGTGCAGAATATCTCTTGAGCCAACAAGGAAAAACATGCACAAGAGAAGTGGTACTGAGAGTGGTCAGGGTTTGCACAGGAACCACACTGATACACTGAGGTGTGTAAAAAAGAAAAAACTTTACTTATAGGAGTAGCACAAGTCAAGAATAAACAGTCCAGGTCATAGAAGGGTACAGAGAAGATATCAACAGTTCAAGAGTTATCCAATACAAAGTCGTTTTACCAGTCCAAAAGTCAAAAACACAGTTCTTTGGGTTTAGCAAACAGTAGCAAAACCACAATCAACAATAATCAGCAAGCAATGTACCAAAGTAACTAACAGAGAGAGAGAGAGAGAAGCTATGTCTCTAGCTCCCTCTTATGGCTGTTGAAAGAACACAGCATTGGCCAATCATTACACATTTAAAGGGATACAATACATTATAAATCATGGCTTATATATTGCCAACCCAACCAGTTAGGCTATAATCATATGACTAACAGGGAATATATAAAAAAGCAGAATATTATATTTCCCAAAGGAATACAGCCATGGAGAAAGAAAGTCTTAAAAGACAGAAATCAGCCCTCAGAAACCAGCCCCGTCCCCTCTTCCCCAGGCAGAAACCATGTCTATAGAAATGCTAATAATCCTACTAAGAAAGGTTGGAGCCAGGAAGCTAGAAGATGATGAGATTAGGAAGACAAGATCCCTAAAATCTACATACGCCACCCAAACTCTAAAGATATGACCTTTAGAACTTAATAGGATTAACCCACCAATACCAAAAAGGGCATAAAAAGGGCACATTCAGGTCAAAGCTCATGCCACAGGAACAGGAACTCCAAACACAAAAGCCTCAGAAGGTATAGAAACCCACCACTCCCAGCAATGTGTGGTCAGTTTTCCCAGAGCCATATTTCTGTCTGGCTCTGCTCCTCAATAAATTACAACCTTCTTTCTAAAGCAATCTCCATTTTGTTTATTCCCGGCTTGGACTGGACCCTGATGAAGACTTTCTTTTCAACAAAACCATAAAACAGGGAAGAAAACATCTCCCATAAATCAAAAAGAGGGACATTTTGCAAATGTCAGACCCCAAAAGAAAACATCTCTCATTGCAGATCTATGGGACTGTTGTAATGAGATAACAAACATTGGCCTTACATGGCTTTACAGCAACTTCATTTAATCAATTCCACCAAGAACTGATTTTCACTACAATCCCTCTGCCCCATGTTGATCTCAAGGAGGTCACCATATGTATCTCACAAGAGAACAGGGTTTAGCCTTACCCTCTTCTGGAAACGATAACTAAAAAAATCCTACTAAGCATTGCCCTGTGAAGAGTAATTGGATAATGCCAGCCAGAAGAATTGGGAAGAAGAAGAAAAGAGAAGAAAAAGAATGTAATCCACTTTTGACTTTCAACACCAACTCCAAACAGTTGTCCAAAAATCCACAATCATCAGTCAGTCAAAAATTTATAATCTTCAAGATCCTACTGTTCCAAATTAGTAATCCATAGGACCTCTCCCAGAAAGAATAACCAAGAGTCAGATTTCCTCTGTTTCTGAGTAATTCTTAACACATGCAGCTCAAACGTTTATAATCCAGGAAAGCCAGCTGGCTTCAAAATAGTTTATAATTATAATCCATCATGCAGAAAATCAGCCCAAAGAGGGTTTTTTCTCTCCTTTTCCAGATGCAATCTGAAAGGCTGAGAAGTTCAGGCACATCAAAGAGTCTAGTTCAGGGGTGTCAAACTCAATTTCATTGAGGGCCGCATCAGCATTGCAGTTGCCCTCGGGGGGCCGGGTGGGTATGACCTGGGTGGGCGTGGCCCACTGGGTGGGCGTGGCTAGAGTGCATATGGCCTACATCATTCACATCAAGGGTGCCTATGGGGGCCTGGGCAGGAGTGGGACAGATCTGAGGGTCTCTGGCAGAAGGAGGGTCTCTGGGCCAGGGCCAAGGCAGTGGGGGCCGTTCCCTCCCTGTTTCCAGGATGGCTTCGCGGGCCGCATGAAACCACTTCGCGGGCTGGATCTGGCCCCCGGGCCTTGTGTTTGACATGTCTGGTCTAGTTCTATCTCTGTTTGGGCTTCAAGCCAAGGTCGCTCCTTGCAAGGAAAGTGCAAAGCAAGGTCTTAGTGCTGTTCACTTTTTCACCACTAGATGTCACTAAAAGTCTATTTTTCAACCAGGATTTATTTCTCAAAGGTTCAATCCAGTATTTTTTTAAAAAAAAAAAAAGGATAAAGTTTTCAAAATATTTTAAGTTTCCCAAATTTTTCAGTGTTGCAACTTTAAATTATTTCCAGATTAGTTTTATAATCTATCTGCTTTGTCCCCAAAAATTTGAACCACCACTGTTCTTCTAGGAGGAGGAGTATCAAGGAACCCCCCTCCACCTTCAGGGAAAATTTTTAAAATTGTAGAGCAGGAAAAATATTCACACCCACTTCCAAATGCATGCTTAAACTGCTGAATAGTGCTTTTTCTTCCTGACTCTCAGTAGCTTCTGAGTGGCCGCTGTATTGCAGCCAGTCTTTCACCAGTTCATTCAGAGGGCTTCCTCAAATGAAACAGCTTGACTGCCACCTCACCGTGATCTATGAGGGTCCCCTTCTTCTTCATTGCCTCTCTGGGGCCACTTTAGGCCCTTTTCAGGGCCCCCACAGATGCAATTCATAGCTGGCTGACTGGCCATACTCAGCATGTGGTCCTCAATGGAACTGCATCTACATGGAGGGAAGTGTGTAGTGGGGTGCCCCAGGGCTCTCTTCTGGGCCCAGTGCTCTTCAACATCTTCATCAATGATTTGGATGAGGGGATAGATGGGGAACTCATCAAATTTGCAGATGACAGCAAGCTGGCAGGAATAGCCAACACTCCAAAAGATAGGCTTAAGATACAGGAGGATCTGGACAGACTTGAACATTTTTTAACTCTTCTATTTTCTTTTCTTGTTGCACTTTTAGCTTTTTCTGTTATTTATCTCTTTCTTTTTGGTTCTCTCTATTTTAATTAATTTATATTAGTTTTTACTAGGAGAGCATCCACCCACTCCTGCAAAGACCTTTTTGGCCTTCCAAAAGATCAGCCAGCATTTCCAGCTCCTTTCCAATATATAACTGAGTTAGGATCTTTGTGACAATCATATGAACCCCAGGATGACTGTGTTGGACCTGGTCTCTGCTGGGGGGTGGAGGGACAATGTTCCCAACTTTAGCTAAAGAAAGAAGGACTTTTTCATTGTCCTTGAAGGGACTGAGACTGTTAGAAATGGTGTAGGGACAGCTGCTTGGGTGGGGGGTTGGACTAGATGACCTACAAAGTCCCTTCTAACTGTTGCCACCATGTTCACCACCTAAAAAATCCCACAGGTATGTCTATAACATTCTTGTAACCTAATCACATGTCATGTTCTGATAAATAAGGCAGTTCAAACAAAATGCAAGCATTGTTTATCTAAAAAGTCTTAATAATGAAACGAAAGTTTGGCACTCATGGAGGGATGCCAGAATCTGAAATCTCCTCCCCCCAAACCCATCATAACACAAACACAATCCCCACCCTTATCTACACGTCATAAATCACATTATCCAATTAGTTTTACATATGAGGTTTCACTTCCCATTCTGTACGTGGGCTTTTCTAATCTTCTCACAAGATCCAGGTAGTTTTCCTCCCGCCCCCAGTGAAGCAATTAAAGTAACAGGCTGTCTCTTATATTGTCAGTGCAAAAACATGTCAATGTTTGCAGCATTGACATCACATTCTACAGGGGTCAATAGGAAGAGGCACAACAACTAAGCAGAATGAGCAGATAAACACTTCCAGTGCCCACATTTCTATCTGCACTAGGAGAAATCACTTGCTTCTTCATAACAACCACCATCTTTATAATCATTTATAATAATGAGCCATGATGGCTAGAATGTAGTATTATACTGATGATGCTGAGATCTTGAATCCAGTATGACAAAGACCCCACTTGCAGATAAACTATCATTCAACTGAAATAATGATATTTTTACAGGCTTGTGCAATTATACATTTATTTCTGGCATATCAACATATTTCACAATGTAAAAATGTCATGTTTAAAATATCTTAGTGGGGAAAAGCACTACGCCACTCAGGTATGAATTAAATCATATCCCTGTTGAATATACAGTAGAGGTGACAAATAGATTTAAGGAATTAGATCTGATAGACAGAGTGCCTGAAGAACTATGGACAGAGGTTCGCGACATTGTACAACAGGTAGCAACCAAAACCATCCCAAAGAAAAAGAAATGCAAGGAAGCAAAATGGCTGTCTGAGGAAGCTTTGCAAATAGCTGAGGAAAGGAGGGAAGCGAAAGGCAAGGGAGAAAAAGAAAGATACGCCCAATTGAATGCAGAATTCCAGAGAATAGCTAGAAGAGATAAGAATGCCTTATTAAATGAACAGTGCAAAGAAATAGAAGAAAACAATAGAATAGGGAGGACCAGAGATCTTTTCAAGAAAATTAGAGAAATGAAGGGAACGTTTCATGCAAAAATGGGCATGATAAAGGACCAAAATGGCAGGGACCTAACAGAGGCAGAAGAGATTAAGAAGAGGTGGCAAAATTACACAGAAGAACTATACAAGAATGAGCTTAACGTCCCTGATAATCACAGTGAGGTGGTCACTGACCTCGAGCCAGACATCCTAGAATGTGAAGTGAAGTGGGCCTTAGAAAAACTGAGCAACAACAAAGCTAGTGGAGGTGACAGTATTCCAGATGAGCTATTCAAAATCTTAAAAGACAATGCAGTAAAAGTGCTACACTCAATTTGCCAGCAAATTTGGAAAACTCAACAGTGGCCACAGGATTGGAAAAGATCAGTTTACATTCCAATTCCAAAGAAAGGCAGTGCCAAAGAATGTTCAAACTATCGCACCATTGCACTCATTTCTCATGCTAGTAAAGTCACGCTTAAAATCCTACAAGCTAGACTTCAGCAGTATGTGGATCGAGAACTACCAGAAGTACAGGCAGGATTTCGAAGAGGCAGAGGAACTAGAGATCAAATTGCCAACATACGTTGGATCATGGAGAAAGCTAGGGAGTTCCAGAAAAACATCTGCTTCATTGACTATGCTAAAGCCTTTGATTGTGTGGATCATAACAAACTGTGGCAAGTTCTTAAAGAGATGGGAGTACTAGACCATCTTATTTGTCTCTTGAGTAACCTATATGCGGGTCAAGAAGCAACAGTGAGAACTGGACACGGAACCACTGATTGGTTCAAAATTGGGAAAGGAGTCCGGCAAGGCTGTATACTGTCGCCCTGCCTATTTAACTTATATGCAGAGCACATTATGAGAAAGGCTGGGCTAGATGAATCAAAAGCTGGAATTAAGATTGCCGGAAGAAATATCAACAACCTTCGATACGCAGATGATACCACTTTAATGGCAGAAAGTGAAGAAGAACTAAAGAGCCTCTTGTTGCAGGTGAAGAAGGAGAGTGCAAAACTTGGGTTGAAACTTAACATTAAGAAAACCAAGATCATGGCATCCGGCCCTCTCAATTCCTGGCAAATAGATGGGGAAGAAATGGAGGTAGTGACAGATTTTATTTTCCTGGGCTCCAAGATCACTGCAGATGGGGACTGTAGCCAAGAAATTAAAAGACGCTTGCTCCTCGGGAGGAAAGCCATGGCAAATCTAGACAGCACACTAAAAAGCAGAGACATCACCCTGTCAACAAAAGTACGTATAGTCAAGGCTATGGTCTTCCCAGTTGCAATGTATGGCAGTGAAAGTTGGACCATAAAAAAGGCTGAGCGCCAAAGAATTGAGGCCTTTGAACTATGGTGCTGGAGAAGACTCCTGCGAGTCCCTTGGACTGCAAGGCGATCAAACCGGTCAGTCCTAGAGGAGATCAATCCTGACTGCTCTTTAGAAGGACAGATCCTGAAGCTAAAACTCAAATACTTTGGCCACCTAATGAGAAAGAAGGACTCACTGGAGAAGAGCCTAATGCTGGGAAAGATCGAGGGCAATAGAAGAAGGGGACGACAGAGAATGAGTTGGCTGGATGGAGTCACTGAAGCAGTAGGCGTGAGCTTGGATGGACTCCAGAGGATGGTGGAGGACAGGAAGGCCTGGAGGAATGTTGTCCATAGGGTCGCGATGGGTCGGACACGACTTCGCAGTTAACAACAACAACAACAGTGGGGCATTTCAGTGCTCAGCAAAGGGCACAGGTCAGTTATGATAATTCAACTACTCAAAAGAACTAAATGGCCACCTTGCAAGTTGCTGGACAAGGATGGAGGACACTACTGTCCAACTGCCCTTTAATTTTTCCTAGCAAAATCATGCATGAAGAACATTTTGCACCATATTCAAGGTTTGGACTCTTGGGAAATTTTGAGGGTAAATTTTGCCACATTTCTTCTGCTCATAAGCTGCTCCTTTGTATTCATCTCTGGCCTGAGGATCATAATGTAACACTTGGGGATGAAGATGCAGACCAGCAGACCAGCACTGGAGGCAAGGATGGAGAAGATCTGCACAGCTACCATGTATTTCCCTTTGGTGCTCAGGTAGGTGGGCACAAAAGTCACCCAGACACTGCAGAAGAGCAGCATGCTAAAGGTGATCACTTTTGCTTCATTGAAAGCCCCAGGCAGATTCTTGGCCAAGAAAGCCATTGTGAAGCAGATGGCAGCCAGAAAGCCCAGATAGCTGAGAGTAGTGTAGAACATGATAACAGAGCCTTGGTTGCATTGTAAGATGATAACTCCAGGCTGGGAGTGGAAGTCAGAGTCAGGGAATGGGGGGGAAACTCCCAGCCACATGGAGCAGATGATAATTTGGACAGCAGAACAAGAAAGGATGATGGAGTTGGCCAAGCTCTTCCCCAACCACCTCTTCAATCGGTTGCCTGGTTTTGTAGCAAAGAAAGAGAGCACCACCATGATGGTTTTGATCAAAAGCGAAGAAATGGTAACTGAAAAGATGATGCTGAAAACCATTTGTTGGAGAAAACAAGTGGCTTTCCTTGGTTGACCAATGAAAAGAAGAGGAGACAAGAAGCAAAGCAGGAGGGAGACTATGAGGATGTAAGAGAGGTCTCGGTTGTTGGCTTTGACAATAGGAGTTTCTCGGTATTGAATGAATATAATTAAGACAAGAACTGTGGTTAGGAAGAAAAATAGGGCAAAAGAGACAAGGATGATGCCCAGATGCTCTTCATAAGACAGAAAGGTCATAACTTTGAGGATACATTGAACTTGTTCCTCATTTGGATATTGATCATCTGGACACTTGGTGCATTTTTCTGTATCTGAGAAAACAAAAAACCAATATTGCTTTAACATTCTGTCCTTTACATTTCAAGTAATATGTTTTTGGGATACCAGCTGATACCAGCAGCATTTTGCAAAAATGTTTCTTAATATCTCCTCAAAAAGAAGATAGGAAGAACATCATTTTCTAAACCATACAGAGCTATGAAATTGGAGAAAATCCTAGGACCAATATGATTTTCTGCGTATTCTGCAGAATTTTCATGGTAACCAAGGTTATTAGAGGTAAATAATGAATCAGTCCATCTTACGAGGCGTACTTTTTGGATCCTTCCAGATGGTACTTACTTAGAACCATACTGGACATATACAATGCCTGTCTTCCAAAATCTAGTTGACTAGAAGAGCAAGGTAACCTGGAATGACTATTTGGACCAGTAGTAATATCGGTGTAATCAGGTGCACCCATAATTGTCCATACCATCTCATTATGGGCCAGTATAACTTCAGTGATCCACCAGGGGAGGCTTGTGTGGACAGTATTGCAATAATCCTTCCAGGAAATGGACCTGTGACAATTCTCTAAGTTTCAAAGAACTCAGATATGCCTAGAAAGATAGATGTGGAAGGACAGATACAAACTAAAAAGGAGTATTTGCAGTTGCAAAACTTGTCGAATATGCTATACTCTCCAATCCCTGTCAAGGTCTTTACTATTTTTCATTTTGATAAGAAATCATGCAGCTAGAAAATAAACAAAAAATTAGATTCATTCTGTCTTTTAACTTTCACTTTAATGAAAATTACTCTGGATGAATCCACTTCTACAAGGCCTATCCTTTTCTCTGGTGTCACCCACCTTCCTGAGTGGAGATGTCCCCTCTGCACAAGGAACACAATTGTAGCAGCAAAATGGCTCTCCTTCTCGCTTTTGCTTGACAAATCCAGGACGACATTTTTCCACACATTTGGACTGAGGCAGAGACTAAGTAGAAAAACAATGAATTCAAAGAAAATATGTTAGCATTAACCATCCTGATATGCTGACATACTGTTGAAATACAAGTGATTGTTCAGTTTCTGGAACTATAATGATACGAGGTGGAGATGAGGTCAGGAGAACATGTCCCTCAAAAAGTGTAAGTCAGGAATCTTTTGTTGCAGAACGGATGAGCTTTCTTAGGTCCGGCTAGATATCCAAGACAAGGTCCTTTCCATTGAAGAACCGCAATTATATAACAATCACTGGCTTGGAAGAACAAACCCATATTATTTATTAGTTAAATCTGGAGCCTCATTTTCTTCCTAGAATGATTTAAAGTATCTAAAAATCAAGTTGAACAATTGCATTCAAGGGGCCCAAAGCCCAAATCTAAGCAACATTCCTTTTAAATTGCCCCACATTTGTTTCAGATATCAGGAAAGGCTTTTCTTTGAGTCAAAGTCATATTTCAATGCTTCAGTTTGCTGGGCCAAGACATTATCTCTAAGCAATCCAGTCGTTTTGATTCCATGTCAACAAAAATTCTTGGACCTCCTTCATAGGAGCAGAAGGCCTATTGCACTATCCTAGTGAGGTGAACGATCAGAATTGATAAATCTAGCCAGCTCTGGGTTTCTTAAAATCTTCTTGCCCTGTCCTTCTATGGGACCCTGGCCCCAAACAGGACAATATGAATCTGATTCCAAATCCTATTTTCAACTAGAACCAAAAGAACCTCCATCCAGTCTTGATTCAACTTCATCAAATTCAGTCCAAACCTGAATTCAGGCGCTGCTCAATAAATTTGCCTTCTTGTTTGCTATTTGTGGACATGGAAGAAGTGGATCACAATCCCCAGCACTTGAGGGATTACCCCTCTCTTACCATTTTCATGCTACTCCACTTCAACATTGAGCCAAGGTACATAGGCTTAGTCCAATGAAATGGGTCAGAAGCCTTTGGTAAATAGAGAAAAAACACCAATATTTCTCCTACCCTGTTGTGCAACTTGTGCCATAACAGATGATCTTGGTTGATAATAATTCTCTGTTTTTCAACAGACACCAGTTTTTCTCTCAAGGGGTTCTTCTTGGGGAGAAACACTGAGCTAAATATACTTAAATCGGCCTTTAAATCTCCATTTTGGTCCAAGTACAGTTTGTATTCAGAAAGATTGCAAAACTCATTCTTCTTCAAAAAAGGATGGAACTAGAATGAGAACATCCAGGTATTTCAAAAGCAGTAAACTTGGTAAATTAGCCCTTTGTTCTCATTTGAATCTTTTTTTTACAGAGGTCTAACCAAAGAACCAGTTTCACTTCGATGTTCAAAAATGGAAAAGAAAGTTGGGGGGAGGGGAAGGGGGAGGAAGGGGGGAGGGGGAGGGAGGGAGTTTATGTTTTTAAAATGTATTTTAAAACTTTTCAATTAAAAAAAATGAAAAAGAAAGCTTCAGCAAAATTTGTCAAATATATTGAAAATATATGTATTGAAAACACTATGATTGGAAAAAAAATGTCAATTATAACAGATCATGCCAGACAAATCTTATTGCATTTTTTGACCAGGTGACAAAATTAGTGGGCCAGAGGAATACTGTGGATATAATTTACTTGGACTTCAGTAAGGCATTTGATAAAGTAGACCACAACCTACTACTTGATAAGATAGAAAAATCCATCACCACAAGATGGATTCATAACTGTCTGACCGGCCATACTCAGCATGTGGTCCTCAATGGAACTGCATCTACATGGAGGGAAGTGTGTAGTGGGGTGCCCCAGGGCTCTCTTCTGGGCCCAATGCTCTTCAAAATTTTCATCAGTGATATGGATGAGGGAACTCATCAAATTTGCAGATGACAGCAAGCTGGCAGGAATAGAGAGCTGCATTGGCTGCCAGTTGTCCTCCGGGTGAGATTCAAGGTGTTGGTAATGACTTACAAAGCCCTACATGGCATGGGTCCGGATTACCTACGGCAGCACCTGTGGCCGGCGTCGACTTCCCTCTGTCCAGTGCGCTTCCACAGAGAGGGCCTCCTCAGGGTGCCTCCGATCAGAGAATGTCGATTGGTGGCCCCTAGGGGGAGGGCGTTCTCTGTGGGTGCACCAGACCTGTGGAATCGCTTGCTGGTTGAGCTCCGGATGGCCCCCGACCTTCGCTCCTTCCGGCGGGATCTAAAAACTTATTTATTCGAGCAATCCGGCCTGGTTTGATGGGTTAATGGGTTGGGGTTTTAATGTAGTTTTAATTATTGTTTATATTTGGGCATAATATTTAATCGTTTTTAACTTTTGTACATTGTTTATATTTATTGCCCTGAGTCCTTCGGGAGAAGGGCGGTATAAAAATTCAATAAATAAATAAATAAATAAATAAATAAATAAATAAATAGCCAACATTCCAGAAGACAGGGTTAAGATACAGGAGGATCTTGAAAGACTTGAATACTGGGCGCTATCTAACAAAATGAAATTCAATGGTGAAAATAGTAAGGTTCTACATTTACTGTAGGCAAGAAAAATCAAATGCACATGTATAGTATAGATGGTACCTTGCTCAACACTAGTAACTGTGAGAGGGATCTTGGAGTCCTAGTGGACAATCACTTAAATATGAACCAGCAGTGTGCTGCAGCTTCCAAAAAAGCCAACACAGTGCTAGACTGCATTAACAGAGGGATAGAATCAAGATCACGTGAAGTGTAAATGGCACTTTACAATGCTTTGGTAAGGCCACACTTGGAATACTGCATCCAGTTTTGGTCACCATGATGCAAAAAAGATGTCGAGACTCTAGAAAGAGTACAGAGAAGAGCAAGAAAGATGATCAGGGGACTGAAGGCTAAAACATATAAGGAATTTGGGCCTTGAATTGGGTATGTCTAGTTTGTTGAAGAGAAGGATGAGGGGTGACATGATAGCTGTATTCCAATATCTCAGGGGCTGCCACAAAGAAAAGGGAGTCAAGCTCTTCTCCAAAGCAGCTGAAAGCAGGACAAGAAGCAATGGATGGAAACTAATCAAGGAGAGAAGCAACCTAGAACTAAGGAGAAACTTCCTGACAGTTGGAACAATTAACCAGTGGAACAACTTGCCTCCAGAAGTGGTGAATGCTCCAACACTGGAAGTTTTTAAGAAGAGACTGGACAGCCATTTGTCTGAAATGGTATAGGATTTCCTGACTGAGCAGGGGGTTGGACTAGAAAACCTCCAAGGTCTCTTCCAACTCTATTATTATCATTGTTATTATTGTTGTTGTTATTATTATTATTAACCTTCTAAAGCAGGTCATAAATAAACTGTACAAAGAAAGAGAATATTCATAAATTCCTTGAAAACAACATGTGCTTATCATAAAGCATGGATTTGTCAACAAAGTTGTCAGACTAATCTCCCCACAGGTAGACCACATTATAAATTTATCCAGATGAGCTAATTGTACTTTACGGCTACATTAAGAGAATATTATCATTCTGTCTGTCTATCTGTCTGTCTATATCATCATCATCATCATCATCAATTTTATATGCCGCTCATCTTTGGGTGCAAGACCACCATGCATGTCTGGAGGTACAAATGTCCCACCTTCTCTTTTACAACCTCAGAAGGTAGGGGGGGGAATCCTATCTGAGTTTCTGTCTTTATGTAGTTGTGGGCTCCCCCCACCCCCCACTTTTCTGATTACACATTTTTAACAGATTGTGGAACTGCTGGTGATATAACTTCTTTTCAGCAAAACATCAACAAACTAATTCCTGATGTGATGATCAGGAACCTAGTTAAATGAAGTCTAGATGGTATAAGAATTAAGTGGATAAAACTGATTATAAAACTGTATTCTTTTAAAAAGATAACGCTTCCAGAGAAACCTTTATGATTTTTTGATAGAAAAAAAATTCATAAGTAAAATCCAGTAGAAAATATAAAATTAATATTTTATCAATAAGGGCTGAAAAAACTAGATGGAACTTAAGGGGAAAAGCAAGTACAAAGTCTTCCACTTTGAAGAATAAAAGTGAAATGCAGAGCAAGAATAATGAAGGATATCAACCTTGATAAAAATATTTATGATAATCATATCAAAATAGCAGTTGATCTCAAACCAAATCAGAAGTGCAGTGTTTGTGGAAAAAAAACAAATGCAACCATAAGAATCTCAGGAAGTGAATGGGGGTTTTTTTGTTTTTTGTTTTTTTTTGGGGGGGAGACCCCAACTGCCCCTTGCAGACACCACACTTGGAGAAAATATTGCAGAAAAACTGGACCAGCTTTACAATCACGAGGCCAAGGAGGAGTGTTTTTAGCCTTGAGGAAAGCCAAGAAGAAGAGCCATGTTGGTCTACTGAAGCAGAAAATCAGAAGGAGTTTGGAAACATCTTTTCCAACTAATAGAGGGGGAATAACTGAAGAACATTATACAAACACTTAAGATCTGTTCAGTGTTACTCCAGAATGTGGGATATGGTAAAAAAAGAACACACTTGCAAGAGAAAACATTCTGGCTGAAGAAGAGGATAAACATGTGGAAGGAGGAGAAATTTTAGTTCTGAGACAGAGAAACAGAAAAGTTCAGTCTCCTGATTGAATGCAAAGAACAAGCAGCCAACAGTCAGAAAACCTTTAACTAGAATTCCTGCAGAGAAGACAGGTTGGAGATATCCACGCTGCTAATATCGGATGTTCTTGCTTTGACAACAGATGGAAATGCAGCCATTTTCTCTATGTTTTTAGAATTAGTCAATGCTGGGAGGGGGAATAGGGATGAGAGTCCAGCTAATCATAACAATAATAACTCAGTCGGGGGAACCCAAGGACATTGGGCCCAGAGCTGATAGTGTTTTGGTGGGCTGGAGAGATAGGGAGAAAGCCCACACTTCAAGCTAATTGGGGGATGTGATTTATGACTGTTTATTGGAGGAGGGAATTGTACTTTGTTACTTTGTATCCAGGGGAGGGGAATTTAGGTTTTGGGTTCAACTATGTAGTCCCGATACTTTGTTTCTCGAATAAAAGAACCTTTAATTTAAACAATGCCTCGAAATTCTTTTGAAGGTTTTCATCTGTCGGAACCATGACAGGATTACATGATCTAAGGGGCTCCTTCAAAATTATAAAGGTAAAATTCTAAGATATTTATCACAAACTCTTACCTACAGGAATTTATTTAAAAATGCATATGTCATTTTTAAATTAGCAGTGTTTAATATCAAACTATATCTGTTCTGGTTCCTATTCTTGTGAGCATTCTTGCTTAAGCAATTAGATTGGCCAAATTTCTTGTAGTCCTGTTAACACAAGTACATTGATACGGTTTCCCCCCCCCCTTCTCCCTTTTATTTCTTCTCAACAGGAACTAAGATTAATGGATCCTTGTCAGGACCCCATACCTGCCACGGCTGCAACCTTGGAACCCCCAAACTCCTTTTGCTCTTCTTCCTTCTCCTCCTGGATATGGAGGAATATGCAGCATTCAAGGCATGGTCCAGAGTCTTAATAACACTGTAACAATGGTGGAGATTTATGGCCAACACCATGTCTTTCTTCTGTCGGGTCTTCAGTGGTGATTTCTCAGTGCATCTTTTCCGGCCTTTCACAGAAAAGAGGTGCTTTGAAAAAGAGCAGAGAAATGACTGATGCCCAAAGGGTGGGTCCAGAAAGAAATTGGGTAAAAAGGCATCTTTTATTGTCCCTTTTTTTCTTTCAAAATCAACAGTCCAGATACTATTCACATATTTGAGAGCTCTGTGATCTTTCAATGGATATAATGAAGTGAGTGTTGTGATCCAGACTTTCCTTTCAATGGGTCCTGGCAAACGCATAAGTATTAAATGGAAAGGAAGAATTCTGTCTAAAGCAGCACCATGTTCTATATAGTGAATATAGACATTGACTTGTCTCCACTTAGAGAGGGCATCCCTGAGGGATGCTGTAAGTTGAGTTGTTGAGAACTGTTGTGAGATAACAACACAGATTCCATTCCTGACAAGCAAAGGAGTAAAAGTCCTCATGAAATTGTCTCCATTTTCTGTGTCTGGAGCAAAGAGACCAACCAAGGTCCATCTGAAATGAAGGAGCACTTGGACGATTCCTGGGTAGAGGACCCCTTTTTTGGGAAAAAGCCGGTGATAAAAGGGCAATTGACTTTTATCATGCAGCAAATCTGAAAATAATTCAAAACTGATCTGTAAAAATGATGAAGAATATACTATGTTATATTTGGGGTCAGATCAATTCCAAAATATTAGCTTTAAAGAAATACAATTTCATGAACTTATTAGAACACTATCAGCTCTGGGCACAATGTCCTTGGATTCCCACAGCTAAGTTATTATTGTTATGACTAGCTAGACTCTCATTCCTATTCCCCCTCCCAGCATCGACTAATTCTAAAAGCATAGAGAAAATGGCTGCATTTTCATCAGTTGTCAAAGCAAGAACATCAGATATTAGCAGCATTGATACTTGTATTTCCTGAGACCCCGAGATAGACAAAACACTTCTGTTATTTGAATGCAAATTACTGTGTTTCCCTGAAAATAAAAGCTGGTCTTAATTTTTTTTTTTTGCCTCGAAAAGAGGCACCAGGCCTCTGTGTGTGTGTGTGTGTGTGTGTGTGTGTGTGTGTGTGTGTGTGTGTGTGTGTGTGTGTTTTCTACTTACCTCCAGTATCGACAGCTGCTCCCAGATGGCCCACTTCTGCAGCCAAAGGAGCAGCTTCATTCTGCACCTGGGAATGGAGCTCCTACCTCCATTTGGCAGTCAGAGACCTTTCTGGATAGAATCCATAGCTCAGCTCTCAGCTGCAGTGGCCTTCCGGAGAGGTCTCTGACTGCAAAATGCAGGCCTGGGGCTTATGATTAGGGTTGGCAAAAGAGGCATGGCTGCAAGGTAAGTGGGTGCGGGCCGTGTGGACAGTTCCACCCCCCACCTAGCTTGATTTTTAGGGGTGTCCCTTGCCCCAAAACTAGTGCTTATTTTTGGGATAGGTCTTGCTTTCAGGAAAACACAGTATATAAGAAAAAGATCATTATCTTGGACTGCAGATTAGATCGTTTAGATCCTTATAATAAAATATTTTTTCCTGTTTGGCCAAAATAAAAAAAAATGCATTCAGTGTGGATATTTGGGGTCAGATCAATTCCAAAATATTAGCTTTAAAGAAATACAATTGCATGAACTTATTAGAACAGTTTGTTGTTGATTAGCTATTAACCCCTATGAAAATAAAGAATAAAAGTACATAGCATTAACTAGACTGTATATAACAATCATATAAAAGAAAATAACTTAGAATAAGAATATAGAATGCAAATCATATGTCTGTATCAACCCTACATCACCGATCCACATATCCATATGTCCACTGAAATATTTTGTTCAAATAAAGATCCACACTGATGTACAAAAGATGATGCCCCATCTTTGCTGCACCTTCCTTTTGTACCAAAAACCCTTCGATTGAACCCAGAGCCTCTCCTTGCATTTCCAAGTGTGCAGCGAAAGACCATAATCAATGATGACAATGTCATAATAGGATATCACTGCTTTGATCCTTACCTCCTAAGCACTGTGGATCCCAATCCCTAATCATAATGCAAATAATGGCCATGATGAAAAGCAGTTCTTCAGTTCCAAAGTGATCTATCACATACCGACCCACCACCCCATCCAGTTTATCTATAGGAAAGTAGACATACAAACCTGAGGGACTTTGTAGGTGTCTCCTAATGTTGACATCTGGATGGAGATGTCATAAGTAGCTGCATCAACAAGAGTCAAAATGTTGTCCTTCCTTCCACAGCTGTAGTTGGGAACATTGGCTTTTCCAGTAGAGAGCAGGTCCATCAAGGCATCCGAAGTCAAAAGTGTGTTCAGATAGTTGTCATGGATATTGTAGCCAAGTGTGAGATTGTGCAGAAGCCGGGGAGTCTTGTTGACCAGTTGAATATTAAAAACATAGCGTAGTAATCTATACTTATCAAAAGGTAAACTAACATAAAAATGTTCATGTTATCATCATCATCATTAAGAGCAAAAGCAAAATATTTGTTTTCAATTTTAATGCTCTTTATCTGAGCCTTAAGCCAATTCAGATCCAAAGATAAGATAAGATAAGATAAGATAAGATAAGATAAGATAAGATAAG
>JAKJMR010017580.1:96736-129396 GCA_024449315.1 Daboia siamensis
AAGATAAGATAAGATAAGATAAGATAAGATAAGATAAGATAAGATAACCTTTATTGTTATTTTTTTTACTGTGGGCACAACAGCACACATCAAAAATGAAATTTAGTTGCCCACTCCCAAAGTGAAACACATACATGACACACACCTAAACATACAATATACAGCATATGTATAGACCACACCCCTATATATACATAACAAATAAATATTAAATACTGTCCATCTTGAATATATAACGGAAGGAGGAAGCTTTTCACAAGGTTAATGCTGTATGGAATGAAACTATGGCTGAATCTGGATGTTTTGCTATAGATATCATGAAGCCTCCTCCCAGAAGGTAACAAGGAAAACAGGTCATGAAGAGGATGTGTAGTGTCCCAGATAATCTTACAGACCATGTTCAAACAACACTTCTGTGCTATCTCCTGGATGGGAGGGAGGGAACTACCAATGATCTTTTTGGCCATACTCACAATTCTCTGCACCGCCTTCCTGTCTGAAGCAGTGATGCTTCCAAACCAGACTCTGATGCTGTATGACAGGATGCTCTCAATCATCCCTCTGTAGAAAGTGGTCAGGATAGGGGAAGGAAGATGTGCTTTTCTTATGTGACACAGAAAATGCAAGAGCTGCTGTGCCCGCTTCGCCAGTTTTTCACTGTTGAGCGACCAAGCCAGCCTACTTGTTAGGTGCACATCCAGGAATTTGATGCTAATTACCATCTCCACAGGTTAATCATTTATGCACAGAGAATGACAATGATCTCTTTGGTTTTTCCAGTATTTAAAACTAGGCTGTTTTCCTTACACCAGTTCACCAACCCCTCCACCTCCTTGCGATAAGCTTCCACCTTGACATCATGAATAAGGATCACTACTGTTGTATCATCTGTGAACTTCACAGTATGGTTGGTGGCAAACCTAGCACAACAGTCATGAGTCAACAGGGTGAACAGCAGCAGACTTAGGATGCAGCCCTGAGGAGAACCTGTGCTCAAGAAAATGATATTAGAGGTATTTGTTCCAACTTGCACATATTGGGGCCTGTTGGTAAGAAAATCAAGAATCCAGTTGCACAAAGGGATGTTTAAGCCTAAAAGGCCTAGTTTGTCTACCAGATGCTGGGAAATGATTGTGTTAAATGCCAAAGTTGACAAACAATGAAGGCACATGAGTATATCTTTCCTCTAAGTGCTTCAAGCTCAGATGGAGAACAGAAGAAATAGCATCCTCCGTAGAGTGATTTGGTCAGCAGACAAATTGAAACGGGTCAAATTTGGATCAAAACTAGAGGAAAAAGATAGTTACCCATCATCATTTCTTTTAATGGGTGTTGGGGAGCGGGAGCTAGCTTTCCATTAAGGTTAAAAATCACAAATCATTATTTGTAGCAGAACTAATTTTCAACTGACAAGTAACTGGGATCCAAAATCATTCAGTCATTAAAATTTAACCATCATAATAAGAAGAGGCTGTTTCAAATCCAGAAAAGCCATTCCAAAACATGGTCATTCTCTGTTTTTATTAGGATCAGGCACTGAATATGAATTGTGAGAAATATGGACATGGGCTGGGCAGAGACAAGTACAATCCATTCAATGACTACTTTAAACCAAAGTTGGTACTGAAGTATAACTGAGGATTAGACCAGGAAAGTTATAGAATCTGGATTTTTTTCAGGATTTCTTTTTTTCTGCCCCATCTTTGAATTCGGGATTTTTTCTACAAAATGAAGCAAAAGAGAGAAGCAATGGAAATCAAAACAGTTCAAGAAATAAGATAGGTCGTACAATACAGCCATAAGTGAAATAAGAAGAAAAGAATGAGAACTGCATATAGAGGGAATGAAACTTCATCACAGTGAATGACTTACAACTCAAACTGACAATGAGGTGCCGTGTTGAAAGGCAGCATTGCTGTACGCAGTATTTTTGTTCCAGTGTTGATGATACTAATGATATGGTCTCCTGGCCTGTAATAGCTCCATGGCTTTTTTCCATCCTGCTGCTCGAAATTCAGCAGACACTTCATTCTAAGTTTTCCAGAGATTGCCTGGGACACCAGCAGCTACAGAAGCACAAGCAGAAGGTCCATAATTTGTGAATCTGAATCAATTCCCTTCCTGTTTCCAAGAAAGAACAATAAGAGTTAGATGAATTGAAAACACCTTTATAATGTGGAAATTCTAGTGACTTTCCTGATTCAGACAGAGATAAACCAAGCTTCACCTGGAAAGGAGAGAAAGTGCATTCAAGGACACAGTCCCTACCTGTCCCAAAACCAGTGCCACATTGTGTGTGACTGACGCATTTATCCTTTTCTGATGTAAGTTCCCTTCCATGTTGTTTCAGTCTGATGTTTATCTCAAAGATAGTCATTGGAGAAGTAGCAGAAGAGGTCCAAGAGACCAGAATTTTGAAAATTACAGTGTGAAGTAACTTCTTCCCTGGGGACCTTAAATTTCTTCAGGACTCCATTTCCAGAGGAGTAGCTGGAGAAGAGCATCTTAGAGAAAAATCACAGATCCACCCTTGAGGGCATTGTTGTTTAGTGGCTGTGGTCTGCCAGGTCCACAAAGTGATGCTTGGTGAAGATAGTTCAACACCCAGGGAATTGACTTCAGTGTAATATCTTGTCTCCAGAAAACTTTGAGGAAGACCATGCAGAGTGATGTAGTGTCATGGTTCCGACTAATGAGACAGTTCAAACAAAACTCAGGCATTGTTTATCTAAAAAGTCTTAATAATGAAACGAAACATCGGCACTCATGGAGGGATGCCAGAATCTGAAATCTCCTCCCCTAGACCCATCATATCATACATAATTTCCACCCTTATTTACGCATCATAAATCACATTATCCAATTAGTTTTACATAAGAAGTTTCACTTCCCTTTCTGTAAGCAGGCTTTTTCTTATCTTCTCAAAACAACCAGTCGACATTTACCCCTCTTCAGGGATTCAAAGCGAAGCAGTTAAAGTAAAAGGCTGCCTCTTATATTGTCAGTGCAAAAACATGTCAATGTTTGCAGCACTGACATCCGCTCCCCACCCTTACAAAAGAACAGCTCCTGTAATGTAAACAAACACAAGTTAGGAGATGGCTTTTGGTTTGCTGGGTTGTTTCTCATAAAACTTTTTTTTTTTTATTGAAAAGTTTTTTGGTACATTTTATATTTAACAAAGCATCCCCACCCCCACCCCCTCCCTCCCTTCCCAACCCAATCCCACCCTCTCACCCTCCCCTTCCCCCCTCCCCCCTCCCCGACTTCCCAGAGGTATAAAAGTAAAAAACAATCATAAACTACCATATGCTAATAACAATAAACTATTAGGTCTACCGCACTTTAGCTCTTATAAAATGACTACAAGCAATATAAATATCCCATCAATACTTATTCAAATGCTAAATGAAACTTTTTAGTCCCATATTTATTCTGGATGTAATCAATCCATTTTTTCCACTCCACAATATATCGTTGTTGCGAATGGTCTTTCAGATACGCTGAAATCTTCGCCATTTCCGCCAGGTTGGAAAACTTTTTGATAAGTCTGTCAGCTTTCACATTGCTAGATTTCACCTAAATGGCTTCAGACAATGGGTATCCCTTACATTATACTAGGTACTGCAATTTTCCCTTAAAGATTCTAGAGTCAAGAATACATTTCACTTCATAATGGGTCTGACCCACTACTATGAGGGGAACAGGTGCTTTCTTAGGGGGAGGTCTTAAAGTGGAGGCTCGGAAAGGTTTCAGTAAGCTACAATGGAACACCGGGTGAATTTTCCCCAAAAGTCTGGGTAGTTTCAATTTTACTGTGACTAGGTTGATGATTTTCACAATGGGGAAAGGCCCCAAGAATTTCAGTCCCAATTTCTTGCTGGGTAATTTGCGATGTAAATATTTAGTTGACAGATAAACCTTTTCCCCAACTTGGTAATGTTCTTTGGGGAGCCCTCTTTTTATCAGCCTGTTTTTTATAAGTCTCAGAAGTCTTTTTTAATGCCATTTTCGTGTTTCTCCAAATGTCTTCTCACCCCCTCACCCACTGATCAAGTGTCTGGGAACCAGAGGGCACCTGAGGATAGTCAGGCATCTGGCTGAACTCTTTTCCTGTGGCTACTCTGAAAGGCGTGTAGCCAGTGCTGCTGTGAACAGAATTATTGTAGGCTACCTCGGCGAAAGGGAGGAGGTCAGTCCAATTTATCTGTTGGTAGGAAGCATAGCATCTGAGCTATTGCTCCACTATTTTGTTAGCGGATTCTGCAGCCTCATTGGTAGCTGGATGAAAAGCAGATGATAAGCCTTGAGATGATCCAATTAATTTAAGGAAATTCCTCCAAAATTTCGCTGTGAACTGTACTCCTCTATCTGAAATTATTCACTTAGCAGTGCCATGCAGTTGGTAGATATGTTTCAGGAACAATTTAGTCAGTTGTTGTTCAGATGGGAGTCCTTTATAGGCTATAAAATGAGCCTGCTTCAAAAACAGATCTATCACAGTCCAGATGACAGTATTTCCTCTACTTTGGGGTAGGTCTACAATAAAGTCCACAGCTATTTCTTCCCATGGTTGAGAAAGGTTTGCCACCAACTGCAGTAGCCTAGGGGTTTTTTCTGGAATTCTTTTCATGGTGGTACAACTCCTGACATAGTTTTCTACATCTCGTTTTAGCCCTGGCCACCAAAATTGCAGGCAGATGAGGTGTAGAGTTTTTAAATATCCAAAGTGCCCAGCCTGTTTTACATCATGGTTGTGTTTGAGAGCATTGAGATGGAGGGTTTCAGGTAGATACAATTTCCCCCTCCCCTTGTATGCCAAACCATACCTGCATGTTAGGGAGGTTTGATTATATTTGAACCATTGATCAGTAAGGAGCTCTCATTTCATCTTCTTCGCTCCCGGTTCATCAGGATTAGGGGTTCTGCGAGGTGTGAGTTGTGCCATGTTGTGAGCTGGAGATAACTGCCTCGTAGACCTCTTTGCATTCACTTTTGTACTGTGGCAATCGGGATAGCACATCAGCTAGGAAGTTTTTCCTTCCTGGTATGTACTTTAAAGTAAAATTAAAATGTTGTTTTATCTTGTGGATTTGCTCTTCCACTTTGAGGGCAATGGATGGGTCCTCAAATCTTTCCCTCAGCCCTAGGAGGAAAAGGTGGGGATCCTCCAACTCAGGGGCCTGCTTGTTATATAAACTGTTCAACCATTTAGATGCTTCTCCCTTTAGGCTGGACGCAATCACATCGACCATAGCACCTGGGTCCAGTTAGAGATGGGCCCAGCTATTCAAATGAGAGCGTACTTGGTTGAGGAAGAAAATCAGTTTCTCTGGGTTCCCCATCAAAGGTTGCTCTGAAGGGTGGGCTCATCATTGATTGCTGGGGCCCCCATTGCTGCTGGCCCCACCCTGGTTGTTGGTTAAATGGTTTCTGGGGGCCCCACTGCTGTTGTTGTGTCTCCAGTTGCTGCTGGCCCCACTCTGGTTGTTGATTTAATGGCTGCCAGGGGCCCCCTGCTGCTGGCCCCACTGGTCCTGCTGTATATTCAGGGGTTGCATGTTTAGGTCCTTGCTGTTGTCCTCCAACCAGCTTCTGATCTCCAGGCTTCCACACCATCCCCAGCTTTTGCAAGGTTTCTATTAGCTGGGGCAAGCTCAGAGGTTGTTGGCTTTTCACTTGTGGGGGTTTCCCAACCTCCCATTGCTGCAGAGGCCCCAGGCTGGGGTCCTCTGTCTCTGTGTCTCCGGAGGGCCTGGCAGGGGACTCCTGGGGCTGGCAGGCAGTCTGGTCTGCAGACAGGATTTTCCACTCACCCAAATTCTCAGTGGTAGATGGTCTGGCAGCTCTCTACCATTATGCTTTTCAGAACTCTAGCAGTACAGTCTCAAGGCATGTGTAGTCTCCACTGGAGTGGTTCCAGCCTGATGACCAGCTGACCTCTGCTAACTGCTCGGATTCTGCCCACAAATGGGAGTCCTGCAAAAACTTCATCTTCCCACAGCATGCTGTCTGACAACTCCTCTGAGTTGTCAGCAGCTGCCAGGTCTCCATCTCCAAGCCAATTCTCTTTTCCCATGATAAAGATTTTCCCTGAATCTTTGCCAACTTCTCTCAAGGCCAGAGACAGCAGCAGGTTTTTTGAAAGAAGGGTGATTCTGGCATGATGTCATGGTTCTGACTAATGAGACAGTTCAAACAAGTACTATGACAGAGAAGGGCTATTTCCAAGGTCCTCATTTTTCAGAATTTGGAAGAGGGACATAAATAGCAGAAATAAAATAGGAATTTGAAAATGTATATGTCTTCTCCATGAGACACCTTCAAGAATCCTCCCACTTGGGTGTGGAAAGGGCCTAAATAGGAAGAAGAAAAACATGAGTTCAAATAGCAAAGAAATAGATTGATAAATTTTGATATAAATTTGAAGCAACCCAATGGCACTGGATCACAAGTTGAGTATGTTCAATGGAGGCAAGGTGAATAAGAGACCTGATAATCCTGTTTTGTTCCTGGATCCTTACTGGTTTTCCTTGGTCCAGATTTTGGTCAAAAACCTCATCTTTTCTCCTATGCAAATTGCATGAATGCTGAAGTATAATTCTCTCTAAAGAAGAGAAATATAATATTTAATAACAATTCGAGGGGGGTGGATTTCCAGAGAATAAAACACAACCATGGGTTTCATCAGTTAAGACCCTGAATATGGAAACAGATTGATGAGAACTGATACCAGTACCCCTCTAAATTAAATTTTTGTTGTTTTTCCACACAGATTTTCAATTAAGAGGACTAATTTCTAATTCCATTCCATTAAATTCTATTCCATTCTATTATTATAGTATTTTCTTTTGACACCCTTAGTAAAGTTGATTTTCATTTCAATCCGGGAGTTGACCCATAGCCTTCTTACACCTGCCTCAGCTTGGTTCAGCTACTGACTTTCCAAACCAAACCAGGATGAATTTTATCTTCAATCCTATTCAGTCCAATTGACTTGAATACCGATATGGCAGGAAGTTACAGGCTATAAATAAATGTCAGCTATGACATGTATCCTATCAACCATGGTATCCTATTGCGGCATGTCAGGGCGTTGGGAGTGGGAGGCACTGTCTTGCAGTGGTTCTCCTCCTATCTCCTGGGCCGCTTGCAATCGGTGTTGATGGGAGGGCAGAGGTCTGCCCCGAGGCCTCTCGTTTGTGGAGTTCCTCAGGGGTCAGTTCTCTCGCCCCTCCTGTTCAACATCTATATGAAGCCACTGGGTGAGATCATTCGTGGTTTTGGGGTGGGGTATCATCAGTACACTGATGATACCCAACTTTTTCTTTTCACCCCGAACCAACCCAGCGATGCCCTCGCCGTGATGTCCTGTTGCCTGGAGGCGGTCCAGGTCTGGATGGGGAGAAACAGGCTTCGTCTCAATCCTACCAAGACTGAGTGGCTGTGCATACCGGCATCTCGGACTAACCAGTCCATTCCATCTTTAACGATGGGGGGTGAGGTGTTACCCCTCATTGATAGGGCTCGCAACTTGGGCGTCCTCCTAGAGTCACGACTCAATTTTGAAGACCATATAGGAGCCGTGACCAGGGAGGCCTATGCCCAGGTTCGCCTGGTATGCCAGTTGCGGGCCTACCTGGACCAAGATGTCCTGCGCACAGTCACTCATGCGCTCGTGACCTCCCGATTGGACTACTGCAACACTCTACATGGGGTTGCCCTTGAGGACCACTCGGAGGCTTCAGCTGGTGCAGAATGCATCCGCGCAGGTTGTGATGGGGGTTTCCCAATACTCCCATGTAACACCTCTATTCCGAGCACTGCATTGGCTTCCGGTTGCCCTCCAGGTGAGATTCAAGGTGCTGGTGATGACCTATAAAGCCCTAAATGGCTTGGGTCCGGGATATCTGAGGGAACACCTGCTGCCAGCATCAAGTTCCCTTCGTCCTGTGCGCTCCCACGGGGAGGGTCTTCTCAGGGTACCGCCGGTGAAAGATTGCCGGCGGACAATACCCAGGGGGAGGGCCTTCTCTGTGGGTGCGCGGGCCCTTTGGAACCAGCTGCCTGTAGAGCTTAGGACTGCCCCCGACCTCCGTTCATTCCACCGGGACCTGAAGACCTGGCTCTTCGAGCTCTCTGGCCCAGGCTGAATTTTAATTTTAATTTAGTTTTAATCTTAATTTTAACTGGGGTTTTCATCAATGATGGGACTAATATAATTTTTTTTAATCTGTTTTTAACTTTTGTATCTGTGTTTTTTAATCACCCTGTAAACTGCCCTGAGTCCTTCGGGAAAGGGCGGTATATAAATGTAATAAAATAAATAAAAATAAAATAAATATATGTCCATCATTTGATTTTTAAAAAAATAAAATAAAATATTAAATAAACATGAAAACAAAAAAAACTCAATGGGCAGACTGGATGGAGCACTAGGTCTTTTTCTGCCAACAATTTTCATCTGTTTCTATCTTTTTATCCCATATTCATAGGGTTGCTCTTGAAAACCACCTGGAATTTTAAAATGGTCCAGAATGCAAAGGCACCCACAGTTTTTTGTTTCCATGAGTTCTTCTGTAGGACACCACTTTTATGCAAGGTCCACAAAATCCCAGTTCCTTTCCAAGTGCAATAAAAATCAACATTCAAACCCTACATGAGACAGAACCAGGGTATCTGCAGGGCTTCCTCTCCTTGAGGATATCTGCTTCTCCCACCAAAGCAGATATAATCGGCATGGAAAAAGGTATTTTCCCTAAAAAATTCCCACTTCACGGGTCCTCAGCAGCTGTTGCAGCTCCTGTTCCCCCTTGAAATGGAGTAGGCCCTCATCCTCTTAAACGTTTGGAGACTTGCTACTTCTCCCAACCATTTGGGATAAGGTAATGTGAGTGCAAGATAAGAATCCAGTGGATTAGAGAAGGGATCTTGTGGACACCAGGTAGTTGTTCTTCAATTTTATTTTATTTTCATTCTTATTTTTATAGTTATATGGCATATTTTTTCCTGGAGTGTAAGTATATTCCATATACTGAGATTTTCCTGTTTCTCTGCATCACTATAAAAAAATATTGTTTTTTCAGATGCTGACAAATGCACCAAGTGCCCAGATGATCAATATCCAACTCCAGTGTATCCCCAAAAGAATAACCTTTTTGTCCTATGAAGAACATCTTAGCATCATCCTCATCTCCTTTGCCCTACTCTTGTCCCTAACCACAGGCCTTGTTTTAATCATATTCCTTAAATACCTAGAAACTCCCATTGTCAAAGCCAACAACCGGGACCTCTCCTTCATCCTCCTGATCTCCCTTCTGCTTTGTTTTTTGTCCACCTTTCTCTTCATTGGCCAACCAAGAAAAGCCACCTGTTTTCTCCGACAAACAATGTTCAGCATTGTCTTCTCAATAGCTGTGTCATCTGTGTTGGTCAAAACAATCACAGTAGTGCTAGCATTCCTAGCCTCAAAACCAGGCAATAAAGTGAGAAGATAGTTGGGGAAGAGCTTGGCCAACTCCATCATCCTTTCTTGTTCTGCTGTCCAAATTCTCATCTGTGTCATGTGGTTGGGAGTTTCTCCCCCATTTCCTGACTCTGATCTGCACTCTCAGCTTGGAGAGATTATCCTTCAATGCAACGAAGGCTCTGTCACCATGTTTTATGTTGTCTTGGGCTACATGGGCTTCCTTGCTGCCATTTGCTTCACTGTGGCTTTCCTGGCCAGGAACCTGCCTGGAGCTTTCAATGAAGCCAAGCTGATCACCTTCAGCATGCTGGTCTTCTGCAGTGTCTGGGTTTCCTTCCTCCCCACCTACCTCAGCAGTAAAGGAAAATACATGGTGGCTGTGCAGGTCTTCTCCATCTTGGCCTCTGGTGCTGGACTGTTGGGCTGCATCTTCTTCCCCAAGTGCTACCTTATCATCCTGAGACCAGATCTAAACACTAAGGAACATCTAATGGCAAAAGCAGGGAAATGATTCTGAAATTGTTGAAAACTTATGTTTATTAAAACTGAAGGAAGTAAATATGTGAAGTTTTTAGTTAAATGAAAATTTGAGATAATCATCAAATACATTAATAATAAATAAATAAATAAACAAACAAATATCATGTTTTTTAAACTATTAGTTTTACTCCTTTTCCTCAGCACAGATGTCAACCAATATTTGGCTTAAGCAATTCTTCAAGACAAGAGGTATATGAATCATTTCCTGGGCTTTATAGTGGTGTAAGCTTGGCAGGTATCTTCAAAGATAATTAGTGAGATCTGAATCTCATCTCTTTCATGGTTCTTTATGAATTGGTATTTCCATTCCCCAAGTTATGGGTTCTACTGGGGAGAAGAGAGTAAGTGAAGATGACATGGTGTTGCAACTCTCTCACTGGCTTTGGTGATCCTTCTCTTTCTCCTGAGGTGGTCTTTATCAGCAATCTCCTCTCATTTCAGCTCCAGATCAAGTTCTATCTTCTTCATGGCTTCCTCTTTCACAGCCTCCAGTTCCAACTTCTCTGGGCTGAGGTGCTGAACAGACTTTCTGACCTGGTAAGGAATTTCCAGTAGCAGACATTTATTTATAGCCTGTAACTTCCTGGCAGTTTTGGCATATCAGTATTCAAGTCAATTGGACTGAAGAGGATTAAAGATAAAATTCATCCTGCTCTGGTTTGGAAAGTCAGTAACTCAACCAAGCTGAGGCAAATATAAGAAGGCTATGGTCAACTCCTGGATTGAAATGAAAATCAATTTTACTAAAGGTGTCAAAAGAAAATACTGTAAGAACAGAACAGAACAGAACAGAACAGAACAGAACAGAACAGAACAGAACAGAACAGAATAGAATAGAATAGAATAGAATAGAATAGAATAGAATAGAATAGAATAGAATAGAATAGAATAGAATAGAATAGAATAGAGCTGGAAGAAGTGCACACTCCCCTGCAGAGCTGGCATGAAACATTCTTCCCCAAAGCTGCAGCCACCCCACCCCAGACTGAAAAGATCTCCCCTGACACTTTCTCTGCTTCTCGCTCTGCTCTGAATTATCTTGTCTATTGGGTGAAGTCAAGGGAGACTCTGCCTGGAGATCAATGATGCTGCAGAAGGGAGGATTCACATTGGTTCTTCTGCCTTTTTGAGCCCTCCCGATTACGAAATCCCAGAAAAATGCCAGAGGGATAGAATCAAGATCAAGTGAAGTACTAATACCACTTTACAATGCTTTGGTAAGGCCACACCTGGAATACTGCATCCAGTTTTGGTCACCACGATGTAAAAAAGATGTAGAGACTCTAGAAAGGGTACAGAGAAGAGCAACAAAGATGATTAGGGGGCTGGAGGCTAAAACATATAGGGAACGGTTGCTGGAATTGGGTATGTGTAGTTTAACAAAGAGAAGAGTGAGGGGTGACATGATAGCAGTGTTCCAATATCTAAGGGGCTACCACAAAGAAGAGGGAGTCAAGCTATTCTCCAAAGCACCTGAAAGCAGGACAAGAAGCAACGGATGGAAACTAGTCAAGGAGAGAAGCAACCTAGAACTAAGGAGAAACTTCCTGACAGTTAGAACAATTAACCAGTGGAACAACCTGCCTCCAGAAGCTGTGAATGCTCCAACAAAATAAGTAATAATAATGTTAAAATAAGTAATTTACAGATTTTGAACCAACCTAGAACTAAGGAGAAATTTTCTGAAAAGACAATTAGTGGAACAACTTGCCTCCCGAAGTTGTGGGTGCTTCAACACTGAAGGTTTTTAAGGAGAGATTGGACAAATGGTAAATGCTGAGGTTTCCTTATTCAGCAGGGGAGTAGAGTAGAAGACCTCCAAGGTCCCTTTCAACTCTGTTCTTTTGTTTGCAGTATACTTAGCAAAGTGTTAATGGGGATACAGATTTGAGGGCAGAGGTGGGAAGTTTAACCTTATGGGGGATGGGGCAGTGCAAGATGAAAAAGTTTGTCTCTTCCAGCATTTTCTGTGTTCTTTATTGAAAAAATGTGGGTTTTTGGGGGGAGGGGGAAGGTCAAAAGGTTTCAGGAAGCTCATCTGAAGCTGCCCCATCATCAAGCAGGGTCTGGTTTTCCAAGGCTAGCAAGAGCCAGGAGAGCTTTGCAGTCTCCCAACAGCCTGAGGATCAGGGTGGGAAGCTTCAAAAGCAGCCGCCATTTCTACAAGGACTCGTCGGAGTATTGAAAATGGTGGCCACTTCCGGCAGGCCTGAGGATTGAAGGGGAAGAGGCTTCCAGCCAAAGGGAAAGATGTTACCCAGCCACATCTGGAAGGTCGCAAGAGCCCCAAGACTTCTGTATGTTAAAAAGGGACTTGGTGGGGGCACAAGGGAGCCAAGGAGGGGCTGAAGAAAGAGCTCACATTTGCGGAAAGGAAATGCAAAAAGGGGCTCTTTGGGGGGGGGGGGTGAACCCAGCAGGCAGAAACTCAGCTCCATTGGCATTCAGCTCTTGTTTTCCCCAGGGTGGGACATGTTGATGTAAAGGAAGACAGACAGCCCTCATCTTGAGTGGGGAGGGAAGTCCTAAATCTGAAGTCTTCCAGTGATGCTTTTTGCCTAAAGCCAAGTTCTCCACCAGGAAAGATTTCTATTTTGGGCCTCCCGGGTCAGAGAGAGAAGCAGAGAACTGCAGCTGATTCCATCTGTCACTGCCCAAAGTCTCCCCTGCAGGATTTGGCCAAAGAGCAGAGCTGAAACTTTGAGGATAATAATAATTCTCCCTCTCACCAGAGATCCTTGGCTAATTCAACTAGTTCTTGGAGTTTGTTGGGCCCTTCTCTGGAGAGAAATGAAAGGGGAACAATCCCCATTGGATTCAAAATGATAGGGCAGAGCTAGAATTAAATCGGTCAGCAAGAACTGAGAGGTTGGAAAGCTCCATGCTTGAAATTGGCCCCAGAGGGAACACATGGCACCTGTGGCTGAAGAAAAAGAAATCTGATATTTCTTAGCATAGCAGTTAAAGAGAAAACCCCAGGGACCACTTCATGCCTGAACATCTCACAGAACTGTAATAGCTTCCTACTAAGTTAAAACCAAAGTTTACTTTATTTTGAAAGTTAATATTGAAGGGCACCAATATAAAAAGACTGATCCAATAGTGAAATCAGGATAAATAAAAATAAAAATAAAAATCTGCTAGTTAAAAACTAGTCATCAAGACTTGACATAGTTTTAAAAAATAATCACACCCATGTACAGAGAATGAAAGAGAGAGAGAGAGAGATGAGATGGGATTTTACTTGAACTGCTTTCATGTGTCTTTTGAATGCTGCTTAAGGTTGCTCAATTGAGGTATCTGTGTAACAGCTGCTGACTAGCCAGACATGCAGTCTCCAAGAAGATCATTGGATGATTTGGGGTGGGAATGGGTTCCTTTAAAGATGTTGGCCACCACCTACTGGCCAACCATATAAGTAGCTGCACAGAAGCCTCTGTTTCAGTTCTGTTCCTGTTTGCCTCAATAAAGCAATGTTCTTCCTTGCAACCTCTCATCTCGCTTCTTGCCTCCAAAGAACTTACTACACAACACTGGCGACAAGGGTGGGATCCTGCTACTTCAGAAGAGCTGAAGGTCACTAGGAGGGTGAGGCCAGCAAAGGGCCTGGCAGGGACCGCGTTCCCCCCCCCCCCCGGTTGGCCTAGTAAGCCACACTATCAACCAAACCGCCCTGCGGACCAGTCCCAGGGCCTACAGAAGAAGCAAGATGAGACGAGAGGCACGAGCCATGAAGAATTCCCTAAGATGGCAAAAGTCGGAAAGCTTGAGGAATTTGATGTTACTCACCCAGAAAGATGGTCATCCTACATCTCAAGAGTCGAAAACTACCTCCGCACCAACCAAGTTGCTGAAGATGGCCTTAAGGCCACAACACTCCTCTGTGTCTGCGGGTCTGCAACATTTGACATTGTGGAGAATTTAGTCACACCGGTGCATCCGGAGTCCGTTACTTACATGGACTTGTAGAAACGGCTTGGCGACCATTTCCAGCCCAAACTGTTGGTGATTGTGTGGAGGCATGCCTTTGAACAATGAGTTCAACAACCCGGAGAGACAGCCATGGAATTCATCGCAGTATTGAGACAAGCTTCGCACCTGTGCCAAATTTCAGACTTGGAAGAAAGGCTTCAACACCAACTCGTCTGTGAATTAAGGAGCAGAGAGCTACACCAGAAACTTTTTGCAAAAGAGACTCTCTCACTAGGAAACCTTAAAAGAAGTCATGGTGGATGAAGCTGCCAGTGGAGCAGTGAAGGCCTTGCAGCCCACCAAACATAATCCTCACAAGGAAGCCATCCACCACGAGGATGCCAAACTTCCAGAAGACATCGACTTTGACCATGAAGTTGACAAGATCCAACAGCACCATGACAAGGAACTGAAGATCCCTTACAAGGCAGTTCCTTTCCCTCGGTGTTCGGGCTGTGGTGGCCACCACCAATGAGCAGACTGCTGGTTCCAGACAGCCACATGGGCCTGCAGGAAAACTGGCCACATCATATCAGTCTGTAGAGGTTGCCAGAAGGTCCACCAATCAGATGTTCTGATCAGGAGAGGTATCGGGGCCCCGGGACAGCATAGTGTAGAGTTTTGCTCCAGCCATTGGAGCATTTGCCGCAGGGGAGCTCACCGTCTCCTTTAGCCCAAACTTTGGCTTCAAGTCGAGCTGCAAGGCATTTCTTGCAGGATGAAACTGGACACTGGTTCAGCTGTATCCATCATTTCCCTGGAGACCTTCCGGTTCATGTGCAACCGCAGCATGAGGTGGGCCAAGCTTAGGCCATTCAACATATCCTGACTGACTTCCAGAATTCCCAAGTTGCCGTCAAAGGTTGCTCAATTGAGGTGTCTGTGTAATGGTCGCTGACTAGCCAGACATGCAGTCTCCAAGAAGATCATTGGATGATTTGGGACAGGAATGGGTTCCTTTAAACCTATTGGCCGCCACCTTGTGGCCAACCTTATAAGTAGCTGTGCAGAAGCCTCTGTTTCAGTTCTGTTCTTGTTTGCCTCAATAAAGCAACGTTCCTGCTTGCAACCTCTTGTCTCGCTTCCTGCCTCCAAAGAATTCACTACACAACAAGAGGAATAAAGGATGCCTTTCACCCCACGTAAGGAAGAAAGGGAAGGGAAGGACCCATGTTCCACTGCCACTCCCTTCCACACATTGGGCACTGAGGGGGAAAAGCAAAGCCCAGACTTGACACATTGCCCATAGAAAAAGCTCAGGAAGGAGGAGGGGAACTGGGAAGCAACTAACATGGATTATGGGCTTTGGAATTGCATTTCAGGGGGAAATGCAACCAAGGGGGATTTGTGAAGCTCCAGTTCCTCTTTGTGTGTTTCCAGGAAAGGCTCCTGTGCGGGAGAAACCATGCAGGGCCTTTGACTCCAAAGGTGGATCAGGCTTTGTTTAGGAAGGAAAGGCGAGGGGGGTTCTCCCTGGAGGGACCCTCTGGGGCTCTGAGGAAGAGGTATTGCAGTTGTAATTTAGTAACAACTTTCCTAATGGGTGGAAGATAGAGCCATTGGGGATCCTACAGAATTACAAGAGGGTCACCACTTGTGTCAATGCTGCTAACATTGGATGTTTTTGCTTTGACAACAGATGGAGATGCAACCATTTTCTTCTTATGTTTTACTCTTAGTATTAGAGTTAGAGTTAGATGATGCTGGTGGGGGTGGTGGCAGGAGGGATGTGCATGAGAGTTTAGCTAGACATAACAATATTGAAACTAGTATGTGAACTAAGGTTATTGAAATAAGAGATGATAAGAATTGGCGGGCTGGAAAACTGGGGGGGAAGCCTGCATTTCAATCTAATTGGAGAATGTGATTTATGACTGTTAATTAGAGGAGGGAATTGTGCTTTGATACTATGTGCTCAGGGGAGGGGAATTCAGATTTTGGCTTCAACTATGTAAATGCCGATGCTGTGCTACTCAAATAAAGATTCTTTAAGGAAAACAATGCCTCAAAGTTCTTTGAAGAGTTTCATCTGTCAGAACCATATACATACAACCCATTTAACCTGGTCACCTCACCAATGGCTGAATTCACATTTCCCAACTTTTAATCATGGTTCCTTTTTGGAGGTCGAACCAATGAGTCAGTGAATTATGAATATTAATTTAGCAGGGGCTAGCTGAACAATCATTTATAACAGAAATAAGCTGGAGACAGTTCTTGTAAGGACCACATTCACAGAAAATACGTCAGCAGGCTGGGGAAATATTTTTGCAGATACCCAACATTGGGTGAAAAGAAAGCTTTAGTCAGGCTGTAACAAACCATGGATGAGCACAGTCCCCTCTCTGCCACTTCCCTGGGCTCTCTTTGCTATCATAATCATAATAGTAAAGTTGGAAGGGACCTTGGAGGTCATCTAGTCCAACCCCCTGCTCAGGCAGGAAAGCCTATACCATTTCAGACAAATGGCTGTCGGGGTCTCTTCTTAAAAACTTCCAGTGTTGGAGCATTCACCACTTCTGGAGGCAGGTTGTTCCACTGGTTTATTGTTCTAACTGTCACCTGAGGGAAACCCACAAAGTAGGTGGCCGCATTTCCAACTGAGGTTTCCTCCCCTCTGGGGGTACAAATAGACTTCAGTGAGACAGGGCAGGCAACATCATGGGTGAGAGAAGCCTTCTTACACATCTCGTAGGCATTCAAAAGAAACAGCCAAATGGGAGCCACTGAAGATCTGGTAGCCATGCAGTGAGAGTGGAAGCTGAGAACTGAACAATGGGACAACTTTCAAATGATGGACCTGGGATATTGGTCATCCTATAGTCCTCATTGTAAGGGTGGACCTGCCCATCCCATCAGCACCCCATCACTCAAACCCCCAGTTCTCCCTTCTAGGCCAAGCTGTCCAAATTGACATCCACCCTCCAGTTAAAAAACATAATCTATCAACAATCGACCAAGATAAAGCAGAACACAGGGACCCTGATCTATAAGCACTTGGAGGTCTTCTGGGGAGGACAAAGAAAGCCTCAGTGATGGGAATGTCACAGCAGTCATACCACACCAAGTGCATCTACATAATCAGAGGAACTGCCACAAGGTCCCTCTAAAACAGGGGTGTCAAACTGCCAGCCTGCGGGGCGGATGAATCAAAGAGAAACCATGTACACCCCATTATTGGCAATGGAAAGAAAGTCATGATACATCACGACATGTCATGTGACATAGATAGTTTGGCACCCCTGCCCTAAACTAACACCTGGATGGCTGTGGAAAAAAATCAGGTCATGCCATCTACTACACTTTGCACTGCCACCATCTCATCTGCAAACTTAACTACAACTCCTTACATGGAAGAAGTTCAGGGTCCCAAAGAGCAGAAGCTCCTTCTCACTGCAATCATCCCCATCCCTGTCTCTGAGACCTCTTCTCCTATGTCTCCAGTGTCTGCCTTTGATGTAAACATCAGACTGAAGCAACATGGAAGGGATCTTGCATCAGAAAAGGATAAATATCACAGGTTATGCTTTTTTTGGCTCACATTACAGGACAGACAGGAGCTGTGCTCTTGAATATATTTTCTCTCTCTTTCAGGTGAATCTTGGTTTCTCTGTTTGAATCAGGAAAGCCACTGGATATTCCAGCTTGTCAGAGTGCTTTGAATTCTAACTCTTTTTTAGAAAGAGGAAGGAGATTGATTCTACCCCATGAATTATGGACCTCCTGCTTCTGCTTCTCCTTCTGATGCTGCTTCTGATGCTGCTGGTATTCCAGCCACTCTCTGGGAAGCTGAGGATGAAGTGTCCACTGAATTTGGACAACCAGAATGGAGAAAAGCCATGGAGCTATTATAGGCCAGGAGATCTTCTCATTGGTATAGTCATCTCTCCATCAGAAATAACACCTGCAACATTACCTTTCAACATGGCTCCTTCTAGTCAGTTTCGGCTGTAAGTCATGCGATGGAGTTTCATTCCCTCCATCTGCAGTTCTAACACTCTTTTTTTTCTTGTTGTTTAACTTACTCTTATATTGCAGGATATGACAAATATTTTGAGTCCTTTTGATTAACATGGCCTCTCTCTTTTGCTTTATTATCTGAGAGTAGAAACATGAGGCAAATGAAACCTGAAAGAAGTCCACATTATTTTCCTCTCTCTGTTCAATCCTAAATTAATGACTACAGTACTACAGTACTTTGGTTGAAATTAATGATTGAAATGGTTCTAATTTCCTCTGCCCAATCTTTTCCATATTTTTTATAACCAATTGATATGCGATGTCTGATTTTTAAAGGAATAGAAGATGGCTTGTTTTTAGAACAGCTTCTCTGGGTCACTCATCAAAATCTCCTTCCTTTAATGGTGGTTCTTCTTTAATGACAGAATTATTCTGTGCTATGAATATTAGTACTGCTAAAGATAATTGTATGCTTCTGATTTGTTATCCTCATCCTCAGCACTAACAATATTAAAGTGTGATGGGTGACTCTCATTTGCCCCTAGTTTTAGATCAGTGTTGGCTTATGTTTCAGCTAGTTTGTAGAGAAAAAAGATTATTAAATGGAGAAAAAGTATTGCTGTTGCTGTTGATAATGCTAATATTAACATGATCATGGTTTCACAATAGTTCATCCTATAGAAATGTACTACGCATAATTTGCAATATTGAAGTGCTGAGGGAGAATCCTCAACTCCTGCACAATCTCACACTTGGCTACAACATCCATGACAACTATGATAACACCCTCGGCACTTCAGATGCCTTGCTGGACATGCTCTCTACTGGAGAAGCCAATGTTCCCAACTACAGCTGTGGAAGGAAGGACAACCTTTTGGCTCTTCTTGATGGAGCTGACACAGACATCTCCATCCAGATGTCAACATTAGCAGGCACCTACAAAGTCCCACAGGTTTGTGTTTGTCCTTCCCTTTCTATAAAGTGAATGGGGTGTTGGTGTGTAAGCAATAGATCCAACCGTGTCTTCTCTATGGAATTCAAGATTAATTTGAATAATAATAATGAAGTTGGAAGGTACATTGGAGGTCATCTAGTCCAACCCCCTGCTCTGGCAGGAGACCCTGTACCATTTCAGATAAATGGCTGTCCAGTCTTCTCTTTAAAACATCCAGCATTCAACACTTCTGCAAACAGGTTGTTCCACTGGTTAATTGTTCTAACTGTCAGGAAGTTTCTCCTTAGTTCCAGGTTGCTTCTCTCCTTGATTAGTTTCCATCCATTGCTTCTTGTCCTGCCTTTGGGCACTTTGGAGAATAGCTTCTCTCCCTCTTCCTTGTGGCAGCCCCTGATATATTGGAACACTGCTATCATGTCCCCCCTCATCCTTCTCTTCATTAAACTAAAGGTAAAGGTTCCCCTGCACATGCGTGCTAGTCTTTTCCAACTCTAGGGGCCGGTGCTCATCTCTGTTTCAAAGCCGAAAAGCCAGCACTTGTCTGAGGATGTCTCCGTGGTCATGTGGCCGGCATGACTAGACGCCAAAGGCACACGGAATGCTGTTACCTTCCCACTGTAGTGGTCCCTATTTTTCTACTTGCATTTTCACGTCCTTTCGAACTGCTAAGTTGGCAGAAGCTGGGACGAGTAACAGGCGCTCACTCTGTTATGCGGCACTCGGGATTCGTAATCCAAGCCTATGCCCCAACCACCAGTGCTGAAGAGGATGAAATTGAGTGGTTCTATGAAGCCCTACAGCACCTTATAGAATTAACACCAAAAAATGATATCATCATGGGGGATTGGAATGCTAAAGTAGGAAGCCAAAAGATAACCAGAATAACAGGCAAGTTTGGCCTTGGAGTACAAAATGAAGCAGGGCACAGGCTGATAGAATTTTGTCAAGAGAATACGATGGTCATAGCAAACGCTCTTTTCCAACAACCCATGAGATGGCTCTACACATGGACATCACTAGACGGCCAACACAGAAATCAGATTGACTATATGCTCTGCAGCCAAAGATGGAGAAGCTCTATACAGTCAGTAAAAACAAGACCAGGAGCTGACTGTGGCTCAGACCATGAGCTTCTCATTGCAAAGTTTAGGCTTAAACTGAAGAAAGTAGGGAAAAGCACTAGGCCACTCAGGTATGAATTAAATCATATCCCTGTTCAATATACAATAGAGGTGAAAAAAAGATTTAAGGAATTAGATCTGATAGAGTGCCTGAAGAACTATGGACAGAGGTTCGCAACATTGTACAACAGGTAGCAACCAAAACCATCCCAAAGAAAAAGAAATGCAAGAAAGCAAAATGGCTGTCTGAGGAAGCTTTGCAAATAGCTGAGGAAAGAAGGGAAGCAAAAGGCAAGGGAGAAAAAGAAAGATATGCCCAATTAAATGCAGAATTCCAAAGAATAGCTAGAAGAGATAAGAATGCCTTCTTAAATGAACAATGCAAAGAAATAGAAGAAAACAATAGAATAGGGAGGATCAGAGATCTCTTCAAGAAAATTGGAGAGATGAAAGGAAGGTTTCATGCAAAAATGGGCATGATAAAGGACCAAAATGGCAGGGACCAAACAGAGGCAGAAGAGATTAAAAAGAGGTGGCAAAATTACACAGAAGAACTATACAAGAATGAGCTTAACGTCCCTGATAATCACAATGAGGTGGTCACTGACCTCAAGCCAGACATCCTAGAACAGGGGTGTCAAACTCAATTTCATTGAGGGCCGCATCAGCTTTGCGGTTGCCCTCAAGGGGCCGGGTGGGTATGGCCTGGGTGGGCGTGGCCTACTGGGTGGGCATGGCTAGAGTGCGTATGGCCTACCGGCTGGGCATGGCCAGCTCTACATCGTTCGCCTCAGGGATGCCTATGGGGGCCTGGGCAGGAGTGGGACAGATCTGAGGGTCTCTGGCAGAAGGAGGGTCTCTGAGCCAGGGCCAAGGCAGCAGGGGCCGTTCCCTCACTGTTTCCAGGACGGCTTCGCGGGCCAAATGAAACCACTTCGCGGGCCGGATCCGGCCCCCGGGCCTTGTGTTTGACATGTCTGTCCTAGAATGTGAAGTGAAGTGAGCCTTAGAAAAGCTGAGCAACAACAAAGCTAGTGGAGGTGACAGTATTCCAGCTGAGCTATTCAAAATCTTAAAAGACAATGCAGTAAAAGTGCTACACTCAATTTGCCAGCAAATTTGGAAAACTCAACAGTGGCCACAGGATTGGAAAAGATCAGTTTACATTCCAATTCCAAAGAAAGGCAGTGCCAAAGAATGTTCAAACTATTGCACCATTGCACTCATTTCTCATGCTAGTAAAGTTATGCTTAAAATCCTACAAGCTAGACTCCAGCAGTATGTGGATCGAGAACTACCAGAAGTACAGGCAGGATTTCAAAGAGGCAGAGGAACTAGAGATCAAATTGCCAACGTACTCTGGATCATGGAGAAAGCTAGAGAGTTCCAGAAAAACATCTACTTCTGCTTCATTGACTATGCTAAAGCCTTTGATTGTGTGGATCATAACAAACTGTGGCAAGTTCTTAAAAAGATGGGCGTACCAGACCATCTTATTTGTCTCTTCAGAAACCTATTTGTGGGCCAAGAAGCAACAGTGAGAACTGGACACAGAACCATTGATTGGTTCAAAATTGGGAAAGGAGTCCAGCAAGGCTGTATACTGTTGCTCTGCCTATTTAACCTATATGTAGAGCACATCATGAGAAAGGCAGGGCTAGATGAATCAAAAGTTGGAATTAAGATTGCCGGAAGAAATATCAACAACCTAAGATATGCAGATGATACCACTCTAATGGCAGAAAGTGAAGAAGAGCTAAAGAGCCTCTTGTTGCGGGTAAAGAAGGAGAGTGAAAAACTTGGGTTGAAACTTAACATTAAGAAAACCAAGATCATGGCATCCGGCCCTCTCAATTCCTGGCAAATAGATGGGGAAGAAATGGAGGTAGTGACAGATTTTATTTTCCTGGGCTCCAAGATCACTGCAGATGGGGACTGTAGCCAAGAAATTAAAAGACGCTTGCTCCTGGGGAGGAAAGCCATGGCAAATCTGGACAGCACACTAAAAAGCAGAGACATCACCCTGTCAACAAAAGTGTGTATATTCGAGGCTATGGTCTTCCCAGTTGCAATGTATGGCAGTGAATGTTGGACCATAAAAAAGGCTGAGCGCCAAAGAATTGAGGTCTTTGAACTCTGGTGCTGGAGAAGACTCCTGCGAGTCCCGTGGACTACAAGGCGATCAAACCGGTCAGGCCTAGAGGAGATCAACCCTGACTGCTCTTTAGAAGGCCAGATCCTGAAGCTAAAACTCAAATACTTTGGTCACCTAATGAGAAGGAAGGACTCACTGGAGAAGAGCCTAATGCTGGGAAAGATCGAGGGCAATCGAAGAAGGGGACAACAGAGAATGAGTTGGCTGGATGTAGTCACTGAAGCAGTAGGCGTGAGCTTTAATGGACTCCAGAAGATGGTAGAGGACAGGAAGGCCTGGAGGAACATTGTCCAGAGGGTCGCGATGGGTCGGACACGACTTCGCAACTAACAACAACAAAGACAGAGGCAAAAAATGAGTTAAACAGTTCTGCTTTCTCCTGTCACTTTCTTGCCACTTTCCCCCACTAATGGACCAATCATTTCCTTAACTTTTTTGTTGTTTTTACATGTTGAAAGACCTGTCTTTTCATGACATCATCCCAATTGCTTAGAGGCTTCTGCTGCATACTTGTGAAGGTGAAGAGAGGCTCTGTGTTCAATCAAAGGATCTTCTGTACAATAGGAGTGTGCAGTACTGATGGAAAGCTCACATTTTTTTACATGGTCTTAAACAAAATAATGATATCCTCAATCATGACTAAATCTCACATTTTTAAACTTGGTAGGATACCAAATATAACACAGAATTCTTCATTGTTTTTCAGGTCAGTGATAGAATTGCTTCAGATTTTCTGATTGATAAAAGTCAATTCCCTTTTTTCCATCTGATGTTTCCCAAAGAAGGGATCCAGTACCCAGGAATTGTCCTACTGCTCCTCCATTTTGGATGGACCCTGATTGGTCTCTTCGCTCGAGACACAGAAAAGGGAGAGAATTTCATGAGAACTTTTACTCCTATGCTTGTCAAGAATAGAATTTGTGTTGTTATATCAAAACAATTCTCAACAACTGGACATACCGCATTCCTCATGGATGCCCTCTCTAAGTGGAGACAAGTCAACGTCTTTGTTCACTTCATCGAATATGATTCCCTTTGGGACAGAATTATTCCCTTCCATTCAGCACTTGAAGGTTTGCCAGGACCCATTGAAGGGAAAGTCTGGATCATGACAGCAGTTGGAGTACTTTTCCTGAAAAATGATTGGCCTCTCAAGCACATCCATAGTATTTGGACCTTTCCCTTTCAGTGGAAAAAGAGTTGGAAAAATGATAATGCCTATAAATCACCTTTCTTTGTGGAACCTGAATTTCAAGCTGAATATTTTCACTGTTCTGTTTCAAAACACACCTTTTCTGTCAAAGGCCGGAGAAGATGCACCCAGAAAGCACCAGTGGAGACCCGAGAGAAAAAGAATAGGATGTTGATCAGAAATGATGGCTATACCTACAGCGTTATTAAGATTCTGGTCCACACCTTAAGTGCTTTATCCAAAACCCAGAGGAGAAGGAAGAAGGGTGAAGAGAGGTTGGGGGTTTCAAGGCTGCAGCCATGGAAGGTATGGGGTCCCAACATGGATCCATCAAACTAAATTCCTTTTCAGGGTCTTTTATGCTCTCTGGGCTTGTTTGTTTAATATCTTAAACTTCTGTACAAAATCTACTTATTGGAAGAGTGGTGCACCCTCCCTTCAACAACCAAGACCTTTTATATATTCAAAAAAATGATCCCAGGCATTTTCTGATTTTAAGCTCCTGTAAACTAGGACAAGAAACAATGGTTGGAAACTGATCAAAGAGAGCAGCAGGTCACTTCCAGCTCTATTCTATTCTATTCTATTCTATTCTATTCTATTCTATTCTATTCTATTCCAACATGGATCTTCTGCTTGATGTTTTTCCTCAAGGCTTAAGGCAGCTCCTTTGACTCTTCCTCCACTTTTTTGTCCTTGATTAAAGCTGATGAAAATTTTGTGCTGTGTTTTCTCCCATTGTGGTGTCTGCAAGAGCACCTGGTATCATTCCACTGGATCATTAATGACATTATCGACAAATTAATAAGACAGTTATCATAACATTAACTTATTACTACTACTTTATTATAATCAGTAACCATTCTACACAAAGAATAATGTGAGAAAAACTACAAATGAAATAGTAATACAGATTATAGCTACCATTCATTACATTCATACAATTGTGAATAAAGTCCTGAATGCTAACAAATAGTCAGTATCCTATTGAATTTTACTCATGCACCTCTGTCTAACACAAAATCATATTTTTATTTTCTGGAAGCTGAAAGGCCCTCAGCTGAATCTCTCAAGAAAGCAGAATCTTGAAACGGACATTGTTTCAAAAGGAACTTTTATTGAGAGCCAGTGACAGCAAGAGAAGGCAGGCAGAATCTGAAGTTTACAGGTGAAATTGTTAGGCTAAACCCCAATGCTCAAAACCACTCCCAACTACCCAGTCCATAGGAGCTATTTTAGAGGTGCAAAGAGGTTGTGAAAACTCTTGAAAGAAACTGCCATAAGATGTTCCCAGGTATCTCTTCCTTGGTGAGATGAGGCAGATGACCTCGGGCAGTGGAACCAAGTCAACAAAGCAAAGCTAAACACATCACAGGAGAGCTCCAAAGGTCCCCCCTCCCATCAGGATGGCAGCATCCTGACAGGGATCTATAGGGACCTGAGAGAAGCTGGGAATTTTTAAAGGAGACCAAAATAACTTTGTCCAACCATAATTTGTTTCCTTTTGTATTGAAAATATAGAAAAACAATGACCAAGGTCAATTGTTTCTCATGCTGGTGATGACCTATAAAGCCCTAAATGGCTTGGGTCCGGGATATCTGAGGGAACACCTGCTGCCGGCATCAAGCTCCCTTCGTCCAGTGCGGTCCCACAGGGAGGGTCTTCTCAGGGTGCCGCCGGTGAGAGATTGCCGGCGGATGACACCCAGGGGTAGGGCCTTCTCTGTGGGTGCGCCTGCCCTTTGGAACCAGCTGCCGGTGGAGTTGAGGACTGCCCCCGACCTTCGTTCATTTCGTCGGGACCTGAAGACCTGGCTCTTCGAGCTCTCTGCCCCAGGCTGAGAATTTTTAATTTTAATTTAGTCCAATTGGGTTTTTTAATTAATACAGGGATTATTATAATTTATTTTAATTTGTTTGTAACTTTTATATCTGTGTTTTTAATTACCCTGTAAACCGCCCTGAGTCCTTCGGGAAAGGGCGGTATATAAATGTAATAAAATAAAATAAATAACTCCCCAGTTTTATCAGTGATATTAATATTTATTTGAGTACAATTTTTGAGACAGTTGTATCCACTTAATTATCTCATAACATCCAGCCCTCAATTAACTAGATCCCCATTCATCACATCATGAAGCATTTTGTTAATTCTTTGCTAAAAACAAGTTATACCACCAGCATTCACACAATCTGTTAAGGAAGTATAACGATACGTGTGAATCAGTTCGGAGGACCAGAGGAAGAGATGTAGGGAAGGATCAGACAAGACGGTTTGGGGGAGGGGGAGGAAACCCACAGCTGCATAACGGGCAGAGGAAAAAACTGAGAAGTCCTCCCTAAATTTTTTGACTGTCAAAAGAGATGGTGAAAGATTTGTACTTTCACACTGTTAATATAGCCTTACATCTGGTCAATAAAATAGAATTACTTCATCTGGTCAGTTTTCCTCTCTCCTCTACCTGAATGAAGATTAGCCTTGCAACTTTCTTCTTAACAAATCCTTGTTTTCTGGTAATCACCCAATTATTTGCAAGGAGTTCATGAATACTCTAGTTATTTGTGTATTTTGTTTACTTGATTGGTGACCTTCGCTAGACTGTTATAATAATAATAATAATAATAATAATAAAGTTGGAAGGGACCTTGGAGGTCATCTAGTCCAACCCCCTGCTCAGGCAGGAAACCTTATACCATTTCAGACAAATGGCTGTCCAGTCTCTTCTTAAAAGCTTCCAGTGTTGGAGCATTCACCACCTCTGGAGGCAGGTTGTTCCACTGGTTAATTGTTCTAACTGTCAGGAAGTTTCTCCTTAGTTCTAGGTTGCTTCTCTCCTTGACTAGTTTCCATCCGTTGCTTCTTGTCCTGCTTTCAGGTGCTTTGGAGAATAGCTTGACTCCCTCTTCTTTGTGGCAGCCCCTGAGATATTGGAACACTGCTATCATGTCACCCCTCACTCTTCTCTTCGTTAAACTACACATACCCAATTCCAGCAACCGTTCCCTATATATTTTGGCCTCCAGCCCCCTAATCATCTTTGTTGCTCTTCTCTGTACCCTTTCTAGAGTCTCATGTATGATTGACAATTTTTATCAATTTTTATCAATTACATTTTCTCAATATGCATTTTATCAGTACACTACTTGATTTAGAAATATTGCTGAATCTTTGTACTTCAGTTTTGAAGATAATGGTAACATTTGTTCTCCCAACTCACAATATTTGCAAGTTAAACAACCATAGAAGAAAGATTCAAATGTAAAAAGTGATAATAAATAAGAAACCAAGGTTTCTGCTTTTAAATTCCTGGATGTTTCTATTCTAGTTCCATCCATTTCTGAAGAAGAGGGAATTGTACAATCTTTCCCTGCTGAAAATCTACTTGGATCAGAATGGAGACGTAGCAGCAGACCTGGTTATCATTAGTAGGGTGATTCTCCCCAACAAGGATTCCTTTGACAAGGTATTAGGGAGTTTTGAAAAACAGAGACTTACAATCAACCAAGATGCTATTTCACAGCTAAAGTTGCTGAACAAGGTGGGGAAAATATTGATGTCTTTTCTCTTTTTTCCAAAGCCATTTCAAATAGGCTAAATCCAGTCAAAAAAGTGGGTAGACTTCACTAAGAATTGAATGTGTGGAGTAAAACCTCTATAATTTTCTTAGGCAGATAAGCATACTTCAGTTCTGTTGACCAAGGTTTCCCTTCTGATGCTGTCATGCTGAACCCTGTTGTCAGCTGATCCAAAATGAGAAATGGGGTGATTATTATTTAGGACACAAAACATTGCCTTTGGCAGTTTAGTATCACCCTGAGACAGGGCCTCATATGCTGCAGATTTTGGTGTTAATAGCTTCAGATTCACCAGTTTTTTGCCTTCAAATATGAAAGATGAAGGCAATTCTGTTGACCAGTCCCTGAGTTCAGATTTGGACTGAATCCAATGAAATGGAATCAAGACTGGATGGAGGTCCTGTTGGTCCAATTGTTAAATAAGCTTCATCTTGCTTTGATTGGAGTCAGGGGTCTCTCAAAATTGCAGGCTCAAACTCTGGGATGTTTTCAATCAGCTAAAAAAATGCTTATAGATGCCTCTCTCTAACCCCACGGGGATAGTGGAATTTAGGAAGGAGGCCCAAGGCTTTCAGTTCACATAAAATAATAATAATGACTGGTCTGATGTGAGCTCATTTATGGATTGATTGATTAAATTTATTTACTGCCCATCTCATCATGATAATGGCTTGAAAACTGAAGTACTAAAACATCACTTTGGTGCAAATAAATCTTGATATCAGAAATACTAAGGAACAATTTCAAGGGAAATATTACTTAGATTTGGGCATTGGCTTGTAAGAGTGTACTTCATCTGAAAATCCCTTGAATGCAACTGTTTATCTTGATTGTTAGGATACAATGAGAGGCTACAAATCAAACTAATAATAAATATGTCTGTATTTCCCTGTCAAATTGTGTCACCTAATTGTATTCTCTCAACAGAAAGGACGTCTCATTGGATACATTGTGTTGAATATCCATTTCCCACACAGGGCTTACACTCATGACCCATGTGGACATCAAAAGATCCCTGACTCACCCTTTTTGAGAGACACGTTCTCATGACCTCACCTCCATCTCACCTTACTACTCAGCCAGTTTTTGTTTTAGTTCACCAGGATGGCAGCCACATAAATTGATCAAATATATATATATGTGTGTGTATATATACTGTATGTATACACACACACACACACACAAATGAAGAATATCTTTAAGGTTGACAGCCCTTCTCTGTAAGGAAATTTCCCTTTTATCTTAACTGGAGATAATTTTGGACTGGTTTCAAAGAGAAGCAGCTTTGCAATGTTTATGTACTCCAGAAGAAACCTTTCCAGATCCTATTGGTCAAAAGTTTCTTTCTTCCACGCAGTTTTATTCTAGGTTAATAAATCCAATAAAATGAAAAAATAATATATATTTCACAATAAAGTTCACTAACATTTAGTATTTGTCAAGCATTTATGAAGAATGGAGGAATGCATGTTAATTCCACAATGAGGAGGAACCCACCAGTTGCCACTTAATCTTTAAACCTTTTCTCAATTTCATCCCTCCAGACTTTGTTAAGTAGAAAGCAACTTTATTGTAATCTGATAAATCAGAAGAAAAAGGAGAGGAACTGAATGAAGCATCTTCTTGCAATTGTACCTCCTACAACCATTTGGAAGTGGTCAGAGATTTCATATTTGTCTGTGTGAAGCCCAGAGACGACTTGGCTGATGTTCATGTCTACCTCCATCTTACATGGATGGTGAGTCCTAACATATTTTCTTTGGCATTTCTTCTTTTTCTGTTTAGTCTTTGCCTCAGTCTAAATGTGTGGAAAAATGTCATCCTGGATTTGTCAAGAAGGCTCGAGAAGGCGAGCCAGTTTGCTGCTATGACTGCATTCCTTGTCCAGAGGGGACCATCTCCACTCAGGAAGGTGGGTGACACCATAGGTAAACTTTGATCAATATGCATATTAAACACACATGTAAGTTTGATTGATTAGTTCTTAATTGGGATTAGTTCTTAATTAGTTCTCCTAATGGGAGGGAAAAGAAAAAGATCTTGCAAGATGAGGTAGGATAGGATAGGAAATGGAATATGATTTCCTGCCTGAGCAGGGGGTTGGACTAGATGACTTCTAAGATCCCTTCCAACTTTGTTAGTTTTATTGTTGTTGTTAATCTCTCTTTCATTTACAAGTGTTGATGTTTCCATCCATGTTTTACTTTCTTAGAAATATCTGTATACTTTGTACCTTGACAAATGATTTTAGATGAATAGGATTTGCATACCTAAATCAACTTTACATTACAGGCTAAAAGAAATATCAATCCATCCTTCAATTAATCAGTTAATTTTTATCAAGATCATAAATCTTTATAAGCTGAAATATCTAATTGGGAAGAACAATGGAGGGAGAGAAGTGACTGTGTTCAACCCTTTTTTGATAAACATATGTCCAACACCTGACAATTTTTAAAATAATAATAATAATTAAGAAAGGGGAAAAATGCTCAGATGGCAGACTTATATTTTCCTGCTTTTTTTGTTGTCCAAAAATGGGTAAGCCTGGCACACAGCCAGTCAGAGCCAGACATAAGAGATGGATTTTCGTAATAAACTTCTATTGAAGCACTCCAGTACCAACCCCTAAGGGGGCTGAGACCCTGAAAAATAGCAAAGCATGATGTTTTATACAGTTGTTTTGAAGAAATGGGGAAGTAAAAATTTCACAGAACTTTTATCTTTTGGGGAGTTCTACCTTGATTTTAGTATACGTGTCTGTTCATCTGTGGAGTTGTATCATTTTATCCATAGAATTGTCTTGCAGAAAGCTCCACTTGTCCTTTATCTCTATGTTTAGTTACAGTTGCTTATTTTTTGTAACTCAATTCCTGGCAGTATTATTACATTTCCTTTATTTCAAACTAATGTACGTAGTACCATTTCTTTATTCTTTCCTACCATGGGTGTCTATTGATTCTTAATAGATGAGTCATCAGGTGGGTCAGTCATCAGTAACTGAGTTTAAACATTCTTGGGATAAACATACGCCCATCATCCGAAAATAAATAAATAAATAAAATATTATATAAGTTAAAGGAACAGTCTTGATGGAGCACTAGGTCTTTTTCTGCGATCAGTTTTCTGTTTCTATCTTTTTATCCCATACTCATAGGGTTGCTCTTGAAAGGCATCTGGAATTCACAAATAGCCCAGAATGCAAAGGTATGCACAGTGTTGAGTTTCCATCTGTTCTTCCATGAGACACTCCTGCTGTGCAGGCTCCACATATTCCCAATTTCTTTCCAGGTGCAATTAAATTCAACCGTCAAACCCTCCATGAGACAAAACCTGGGTATCTGCTCAGCTTCCTCTCCTTGAAGATATCTCCTTGTCCCACCAGAGCAAAACACCTTGAATTTACAGATAGTCCAGAATGCAAAGCCATGCACAATGTTGGGTTTCCTCATGTTCTTCCACAGAACACCCATATTGTGATGGCTGAACAGGCTCCCAGTTTCTTTCTAAATGCAATTGGCATGCCAAAGATCTGTTCCCTAAAACATTGCCACTTTATAGGCCCTCACAAGCCTGCCCTTTCTGGTGCAGTTCCTGCCCTATTGAAGCCACTTGCCCTTGAAATCCAATAGGCCCCCATCTGCTTAAACTTCTGGAGAGTTGCTACTTTTACCTGATATTTGGGATAACATAAGGTCAGTGCAAGATAAGAATCTGGTGGATTACCTCAGAGAAGGGAAGTTGTGGCACCAGATATTTCTTCTTTTAATTTCATTATGTTGTTTTTGTTTTTATTAGTTTATATTGGGAAATTTTTTTGCTGGACTATAAGAATATACCATTTGCTGAGGCTTTCGTGTCTCTCAGTATCGCATCTCATCCAAAGGGGTTTTTTGAAATTTGAAAGACTATAAAAGAAATCTTACTTTCTTTTCTCAGATACCAAAAAATGCACCAAGTGCCCAGATGATCAATACCCAACCAAGAACCGAATCGAATGTATTCCAAAAAAAATAACCTTCCTGTCCTATGAAGAACATCTGGGCATCATCCTCATCTCCTTTGCTCTACTCTTGTTCCTAACCACAGGCCTTGTTTTAATCATATTCCTTAAATATCTAGAAACTCCCATTGTCAAAGCCAACAACCGGGACCTCTCCTTTACCCTCCTAGTCGCTCTCCTGCTTTGTTTTTTGTCTCCCTTTCTCTTCATTGGACAACCAAGGAAAGCCACCTGTCTTCTCCGACAAACAATGTTCAGCATTGTCTTCTCAGTATCCGTCTCCTCTGTGTTGTCCAAAACAATCACGGTAGTGCTGGCCTTCCTGGCCTCAAAACCAGGGAACAGGATGAGGAGATGGTTGGGGAAGAGTTTGGCCAACTCCATCATCCTTTCTTGTTCAGGGGTCCAAATTTTTATCTGTGTCATGTGGTTAGGAGTTTCTCCACCATTCCCTGACTCTGACCTGCACTCCCAGCCTGGAGAGATCATCCTTCAATGCAACGAAGGCTCTGTCACTATGTTTTATACTGTCCTTGGCTACATGGGTTTCCTGGCTGCCATTTGCTTCACAGTGGCTTTCCTGGCCAGAAACCTGCCTGGGGCCTTCAATGAAGCCAAACTGATCACCTTCAGCATGCTGGTCTTCTGCAGTGTCTGGATCTCCTTCCTTCCCACCTACCTGAGCAGCAAAGGAAAATCTATGGTGGCCGTGCAGGTTTTCTCCATCTTGTCTTCTGCTGCTGGGCTGTTGGGTTGCATCTTCTTCCCCAAGTGCTATATTATTATCCTGAGGCCAGATCTAAACACTAAGGAACATCTAAGGGTAACAGTAGGGACCTGATAATGAAATGGTTTCTTATGCTCGTAACATTTGATTATTGATTGCAATTGTTGTTGGTTTATATGCTTCGTCTTCCTCTAGTTGACAGTTTGGTAATTTAAAATCCAAGATAATAAAAATAATTAGATTAATAAAATTAAAATCTAACATCATCAAATAATAAAATTAATTAATAATTAATATTTGTGTTCTTTTAACTGTTGGTAGACCTCCTTTTCCTTACCATACAGGTTATCTAATATTCAACAACAACAATAATAATAATAATAATAATGTTGGAAGGGACCTTGGGGGTCATTGAGTCCAACTCACTGCTCAGGCAGGAAACTCTATACCATTTCAGACAAATGGCTGACCAGTATCTTCTTAAAAACTTCCAGTGTTGGAGCATTCACAGCTTCTGGAGGCAGGTTGTTCCACTGCTTAATTGTTCTGTAAGGAAATTTCTCCTAGGTTGCTTCTCTCTTTGGTTAGTCCTTCTCTTCATTAGACTAGACATACCCAATTCCAGCAAACATTCCTTACATGTTTTAGCCTTCCTGCAGGCTCCCATCTCTCTTGCCCTCAATCCTTTTTCCCACCACTGGGGTCCCAGCCCCTTTTTTGCCCCCTCCCCCAGGGGCACCAAGAGTACCCTCTCCTTTTTTCTCTCCCTCCCTCTCCCGGGTGCAGTTTGTGCTCTGACTGTTTCTGGATCGATTCCCCGTTTTATGCTCCATCATGGGAACCAGCCAGGAAAAGGCCTCCCTGGTGCAGAGCAGCCCTTTCATGCTCCATCCCTGGGAGGGAAACATGTCACGGCCTCACTCTGGAGGGGAGGAGGAGGAGAAAAACGCTCCAATTCCCTGGGGGAACTGTTTATTCCCAGGAGGGGGG
>JAKJMR010017580.1:129796-157147 GCA_024449315.1 Daboia siamensis
GGGGGGGGGGGATGGATGGGGGGGAGTTTGTCTGGAGGGGTGCAGCTGAGGGGATCAGGGCCCCAAAGAGGGAGGCGCTGGGTGCGAATGGGGCAGGAGCCTCACTGGCTTGTGAGGGGCTCAAACCGGCTCCGATCCTAGAAAAAGAGGTCCTTCCTTCCTTCCTAGAAAGCTCCTAAGCTTTTTGAACTCTGTGGGAGGAAAACCTCTCGTAGCCTGGTTGGGAATTGAAGGAGTATAAAGTATGAAAAAAGAAAGAAAACAAATAAAATATAATTCCCCCCCCCCCACCCGCGCGCTTACTGGGCCAGCCTCCTGATTCCGCATAACCCCATTTTCCATTGTTGAAGCACGTGTCTCCCTTGCTCAGACGGTCTGTCAGAATCGGCCCCTTCCCATTTCCCTCCCCTCAGCCCCAAATGTGAAAGAATCTCCCTCTTTCTTTCTGGGGTTCAGGACCCCCCTTTTTCTGGCAAAGCAGCCCCGAATGAAGATCCTGGAATATAGTTTGGCCGCTTCTCCTCCGTTTGCATAACCTCAACATCTATGCCATATAGACTTGAATCTGATGAACTTTTTCCCCAGAAATTTGCACGTTTTGGCTGTGGAGCTGGAAGCGCTCCTACAAAAAAGGCTCCCTTTTATTATAACTTATTAGGATGATCACAGCATAAGATAGAAAATAAAGGTAGTAGAGAAATGGGAAAGGAAAAGAAAGGGGAAGTATAGGATAAAGGGGGAAAGGGAAAAAGAGGGGGGAAAGAGAAAAAGGGGGGGGGAAATTCCAGCACAATAAAATACAAAGTGAAATTGCAGCCTCGGTTATTTCTACTGTAGATTGTTAGTAAATGCTAAGCATTTCTGTAACAACAGCTTAACTTAATCAGCCAATCCCAAAGTCCAGATTTCTGGTATTGCAGGTCGATCTTATCTCTGTTCCATCCCCCTGCCCCAACTCTGTGATGGCCACAAAGAGGTTGCTGTCCTGAGGTTGTTGTCAAAGTGGATGTATTCCAGCCGGTTGTAAAATTGCCTGTACAGGTATCGCACCCTCTGCGTCGTCCTATTGAAGCAGCGGCACTCAGCCTTCATCTGGTACAAGAAATGGACTGTGAGGGAGGAGGAGGAGAGGAATACCATCAGAGGGAAGTCCAGGGTCCATCATTCCCACTCATTAATGGAGAAGAGAGCCAAGGGGGAAGGGATGAGACTGCTGCAGGAGACTAATGGATAGCCACTGGAGGGTCCAGCTGGAAGCGGGAACCATGTGGAGCTTTCTCAGCCCCATCCCCACTTTCTTTCTTGGAGGGGCTCCCTGGGGGAGGAGGGGGGAATGCAAAAGATCCCTGGCCCAATCCACTCCATGTTTCGCCATTGGGCGGTGGAGGAGGAAAAGCCTCAATCCACACAAAGGGGGAGAAGATCCTAACTCTTCCGACAGGACTGTCATTTCCTGAAGATGCCCCCTGGAGGAGGGAAGGGAAAGCTGCTCAGTCACAGTAGGGCTCCCTGGGGGTGATGGAGAATTGCTGGGGATTTGGAATGGGGAAGAGAATGGGAAGGAGCTTTTGGATAGACTGCCTCCATTCTCCTAGAGTGGAGAAATGCAGGCAGAAGTTCACCTGGTCCAACACACTTTCCTGCTTTCTGTAAGGAACATTGGATCTGGGTGGGGCCTCTTTGTCCACTTAAAACAGCATGGAATATAGGGGAGGAGTTGAAGAGACCCCCAGGAACACTCTGGGCTGGAGAGAAAGTAATATCCATCTATCCCTCTTCTTTAGGGGAGGGGAATATGGGAAGAGGGGTGACATCTGGGCTGATACTCCTGGGTTCCCCCAGCCTTTCAACCCTCACTTTCTCTGGGTACCCCAACTTTTCTTTCCCCCCCCCCCCTTAATCTTCAGCCATTCTACCTACCTTTGGATGATTTTCAGTTCAGGCCACTTTCCTGTCCCCCTCCCCAAATAGCTCCCCTGCAATCCTCCAAGACCATCTCAGAAGTAGGGTCTCCAGCCCCTTCCACAAAAGGAATAGATCTGGGGAGCCAACTTCAGAGGAGCAATTCAGATCTCTCTCCCCCCAATAGCCTTCTCCCTCAGTTCTCCCCATGGCTCTCTCCTCCAGGTTCTGACTGAGCAGTGAGGGATTATGGGGTGGGGATTCTGAGATTCCTCCCTAATTCAGAGGCTCCCTGAGAAGGGATGGAAGCTCAATTCCTGTTTCTGAAGAAGCAAAAATACTTTTGTCAAAATGCTTCTTTTTTAATGTTTCTGGGTGCATTTGTGGATTAGATCTGAAAATGTCTCAATTTCCCTCTTTCCCATTTGCTTTCCATCTCCTTCCTTCTTTAATGAAAGAAGAGAGAGCAGCCAACGCTGACTTTGTTCCTGCTTTGATTTGCTGTGTTCCTGAATAAATGCATTTCTTTTGTGGGTCGTCTCCCGTTCCTGTTGTGCGTTCTTCCTGCTTCTCGCGGACAGGATTTGACAGCCTGGAGTAATGGACTAGATGCCCTTTCAAACTTTTTTAAGCCCCTCCCCCTCCCCCAGGACTCCAGGTGGAACTTCCTAGACTCTGGCCCTTCCGCCAAAAAGACCAGGTCCAGCCAGGCACTCTCCAGCTCAGTTGGAGGAGGTTCCCCCAAGAGAGAAGTTTGGTGTAAGGATTACAAATGTAAATGCAAAATGACAAGTATCTCCTTAATTTGGTTTGTTTTTTATCCTTAAGGGCTATTCTATTACTTGTGTTTGTATTATATTAAATGTGAGATGGTCTCACGAAGTCGATGGTTCGTTAAGGTGCTTCCAAGTAAAAAGCAGCACGCAGGGATGCAATCATTTAAAGCTTTATTCAACGTAGAGTAAATAGAAAGAATTCCCTGGCATGGAGGCCTCCATGCCTGGATTGAGCTCGTGGATGAGCTAGCAAGTAATAGAAAGAACAAAGAGAAACTAGAGACTAGAGAGTGTAAGCTGCTAGAGAGAGGAGCAGCCCCTGAGCAGAGGTATTTATGGGGGTCCTCAATCCCTCCCTTATCATAAAACTCTCTCACCAATGGGGCTGCAGGGGTCGGGGACCCCTGACCCATCAGTGGGGGCAAAGATGCTTCTTTGCTCCCATCTGATGACCTTTTTGGGAACTGCCATGGCTGGCACAAAAACATCTAACAATTCCCCTTCTTGCCAGCCAATGACAGGGACCAGTGAATGTGTGTGAGGGGGCGAGCAGGTGTCATAGACATGCATAAACACTTTCAGAAGACCAAACACAAACGCTTACACAGAAGGTTGTGCCGGTCAACGGGAACAGGTTTGGTGAACAGATCAGCTATCTGGTCATCTGTATTACAATGCTCAACATGTACAAACCCCATTTTGGTAAGTTGCCTGACATTTTTGTAGCGTATGTCTATGTGGCGGGACCTAGAGCCCACTGCATATGCCCCCGAGATTGCAATTGCAGCCATATTATCCTCTTGAATTTGGATGGGCAGAGGAGGAGGTGCCCAGATGCTTGTTATCAGAGCATCGAACCAAATCAAATCATTGGCCGTGTCTGAGAGGCTGGCATATTCCGCCTCGGCCGTGGAGCAAGAAACAAATTTTTGCTGCCTAACATGCCAATGGATAGGACAGCCATTTAGTAATATGAGGAAACCAGAGGTGCTCCGTCTACACTTAGTGTCACCAGCCCAGTCTGCGTCCGAGTAAGCAGAGAGCTGGGCCGTCTCCCCCTTCTCTGGTTCTAGCACAAGGAGAGCATCGGTCGTGCCCCTGTGGTACCTAAGTACCCTCTTAACAGCAGTCCAGTGGAAATCCTTTGGCTGTTCCACATGCCTGGACAGTAGATTCACAGCTAAGGCTATGTCAGGCCTGCTCCAATTGCTGATGTATAGCAAGGAGCCAATCACAGATCTGTAAAGCTTATTATCTGTGAACTCAGGACTGTCCTTGTGATTGTGATTGTAATAGTCACTTTGTATCGGGCTACGCGTTGGGTTAGATTCTGACATTTTACATTTGGCCAGTAACTCCTCAATCTTTTCTTTTTGAGATAGGGCGAACCCCCCCTTAGTGGCCAAGATGTGCACACCCAAGTACTTGTCAATACTTCCTGCTTCAAGATGGCGGACGTGCTTTGCTGAGCTCGCAAGCTCCAGCTGATAGGCGTCCCTTAGGAGCCCCTCAGGGAGCCTTCGGGCCTCTGTGTTGGGGGGTTTGCAGTGCAGACAACAAGGCAGGTAACGAGGTTCCAGGCTTTTGTTTTTCCGTTTTGCCTGTTGCTGGCTGCCGTCTTCGGAGAAGCTGTCTGCAGCGTTTGCAGCGTTTCCGGGCCGTCTCCCAAGGCAGGCAACGAGGCTGTAGGCTTCTGTTTTGCCGTTCTGCCTGTTTGCTGGCTGCTGGCTGCCGTCTTCGGAGAGGCTGTCTGCAGCGTTGTCGGGCCGGCTCCCGGGTTGCTTTTGGTGGCGACGGCGTTTTCGGGCCATTCCTGGCCGTTTGCAGCGGCGGTGATAATTCCTTTGGCCGTTTCGGGCTGCTCCGATGGTGGTGTCTTCGGACCGTCCTCGGTGGCGGCGGCGGCGCTTTCGGACCACTTCTGGCCTCGGCGACGTCGGCGTCATTCTCGGGCCGCCTCTGGGGTCGTTTTCGGCGGTTGCAGCAGCGTCTTCGGGCCGTTGGCGGGCTGTTGGCGGCGGCGTTGGCGGCGTTCTTGGGCCTTCTGGCCTACTTTCCCCGCCGGCGGCGGCGTTTTCGGCCCTCTTCTGGTCATTTTCGGCGGCTGCGGTGACATCTTCGGCGGCTGCGGTGACATCTTCGGCGGCTGCGGTGACATCTTCGGCGGCGGTGGTAATATCCTTGGTGGCCTTTGCGGCGGCGTTTCTCCGGCAGCGACAGCGGCTTTGGATGTTGGGCGGCGGCAATTTCCCAATTCGCTCCAGTCTCCCGCTTTCTTCTTATTCCGGATTGTTTGGCGTCCTCCATGGCTTTGGTGGAGGGCCCATATTTTGGACGGCCGCGCTCTGGAAGGCCCCCTCAATGGACATTTGGGCCCATGGAGCTGCGGCTGGGAATCAATCCTCGGAATGTTGAAGCGGTGGAGGAATTGATGGTGCCTGGAGTGGTTTGGCCATTAGTAGATGGGACTTCTACTGTGGCCTATTATATTCTGCCTTGTTCAATCATTTTAGTTTTTCTGCTTACCATCCTGCATACCATCCCCATAGGACTCAGAGGGACCTGGGTATGAGCCACGGTGAGAGGGTGGCTTAGACTTACATCTGCTGCCCCTAGGGGTGAGAGCTCTAGGGGGTATGCCTTACCCAGAATGCGTGTTCCAGGCCACCCCCGGGAACAGAGCTACGACCGTCGTGAGAGGATGGTGGTTGGCCTGTTCTGGGGGTTCACCCAGCTGGAGTGGCAGCGAAGCTGGGTTGATGACCTGGACACCCACTTACCCTCTGTTTTATATCCTCCTGATTAATTTATTATGGGACTGTCCTCTCCTGGTTTTGCTTGTTAATTATGGTTTACATTCGCTACGCTAGCACGGACTTGTTCGCCCTCAGGGGTGCCCCCCCCTCCTGGGTGCGGCCCGCCTTTTCTGCCACTTTTGATCTTGATGAAGGGCCCGACTGTTGGGACCCTGAGAGATGGCCGGGCAGGGGTAGAGGCCTCCGGAATAGACTTAGTAAGAGGCCCTTGGTTAATTTTTTAGTTAGATTTTTTGTGGGGTTAGGGAGGGGGGTAGATATTTCTGGTGGTTGTTTGGAAATGGGGGGTAGTCCATCAACCGTTGTCCAGGCCAGGTCTGGAATTGATCGCGTGCGGTGGGAGCGGGGATCGGCTGCCTCCGGGGCTCCGGAGCGGGTCGTGGGATTACCTATTCCCACGACGTTAGGGAATGGCAGCAGGTGTATGAGCAGAGGGCCGTATCGATTTTTGGGAAGGCCTCTCCGCTGTTTGCAAGCGGTGAGGCACTCCGACCCTCTGTCTCTCCCCCGAGGTCCCGGGAGCGAGGATGTGCAGCCACCTGAGCTCCGGTTGGTGTATTTGAATGCCAGGTCCGTCGTTAATAAGGCTCCTCTTGTCTGCGACTTAATCGAGGGTGAGCATGCGGACCTGGCTTGCATCACGGAAACTTGGTTGGGCCCAGAGGGTGGTATTCCTCTGGTTGATATTTGCCCGCCAGGTTTCCGGGTGCTACACCGACCTCGGGCTCAGGGTAGGGGTGGTGGAGTGGCGGTTGTTATGAGGGAGACCTTGTGTCCGCGGGAGACCACCGGTCCTCAGATAGTCGGGTGTGAGTCTCTCTTTTTGAGATGTGGTCCGGGTGCGCAGTTGGGCTTGCTGCTGGTGTATATTTCGCCTAGGCACATAGCAGCAGCTCTGCCCGAGCTTCTCGATGCTCTCTCTGGGTTGGTGGTTGAGTTCCCCAAACTTATAGTTTTGGGTGACTTCAACCTACCATCCCTGGGAGGATCATCTGAGTTAGCTCGGGAGTTCATGGCTTCCATGACGGCCATGGACCTGACGCAAGTAATTGCTGGACCGACTCATGAGGGAGGCCACACTCTTGACATGATTTTCTTATCTAGACGGTGGTTAGATGATCTTGGTGGGGGTTCCCCAATTGTTATACCCCTTGGCAAATTCGTCACACCCTTCCTTGTCAGGCCCTACATATAGGAGGTCGTCCACATAAACTAACACCCGTTCTGTTGTACCCTTGGAGTTGCGTGTGAAAACACATTCATCTGCATGGGATGCACTGAAACCAACTCGTTCTAAACTTTTTCTAAGGCAGTCGTACCATAGTTTCCCCAACTGCTTGAGGCCATATAACCCTTTTTGAAGTAGCCATGTGTTTTCCCCTTCCTGCTGGTAGCCAGGAGGGGCCCTCACGAAGATCTCCCGGTCCAAGTTGGCGTGGAGGTAAGCCGTCTGGATGTCGAACTGGAAGACTTCCTCCCCCAGAGCGGCTGCAGTTACGAGGGTGGCCTTGACGCTCTCTGCCCGGACGGTTGGAGAGTAGGTCTCAACGTAGTCCTCCATGTAGCGCTGGGCGAACCCCTGAGCTACCAAACGGGCCTTATACAGGTAGAGGCCATTGGCAAGTGGTTTAGCCTTGAAAACCCACCTTGTGCCAATGACTTTCCTCTCCTTTGGTGGTTGCTGGGGGGTGAAGACCTTGAGCTTTCTCAGGCTCGCCATTTCCTGCTCCATCGCGAGCTGCCATTTCTCCTGTTCTTCGATGGGCAGCTCCTGGATGTCAGAGAAAGATTTTGGGGTGACCACAACGCTGTTGACTGACGCGATGTGCCCAATGTCGATTCTCTTTGGCGGGATTCCTTTGTTGGACCGCTTTGATCTCCTGACCTCCTGCCACTCACCGCCTTTTTGTTCCGCGGGTTCCTTGTCAGCTGGCATTTCACGACCGGGATGTGAAGACCCTCGGTCCCAGGTGCTGGGTATTGAGGGTCTCTGAGGCGTCGCCTCGGGACTGGATGGCTCATCCTCCCCACCTGAACCAGGTAGGATGGCATCTTCGTCTTGTTTCTCGCTCTCGTCGGTGGCAGGGTATGTGGTCGTCTCAGGTGATGTCGTGGTTGGTGTGTCCTTGCTGACATATGGGCTCAGATCATTTGAGTGGATCTGAGTCCAATTGGAGTCCTCTTCGAAGGAGGCAGATTGGGAAATCACAGTCCTGCCCCTTTCTCCCAGGAAACGGTAGGCCTTGGAGCCATAAGCATAGCCCAAGAACCTTAGTCTCTGGGAGACAGACCTCCCCTTCTTCCGCAGCTGCTTGGGAATGTGCACCCAAGCGTAGGAGCCAAACACCCGCAAGTGTCCCAGACTTGGTTTCCTACCATGGACCAGAAAATATGGGGTCTGGTCCACAACACTGCTCCAGGTGCGGTTTAAGGTGTAATTGGCGTAGTGTACTGCCTCTGCCCAGTATGATTCTGCGACCCCAGCGTCTGCAATCAGACTACGCATCATAGTTTGCAGGATTCCATTTCTTTTCTCTGCCACGCCATTCTGGGCAGGGGTGAAGGGCGCTGTAAGAAAATGTCGGATGCCCTTACGCTTTACCCAGTCCTGAAATTTCCGGGACATGAACTCAGCCCCGCGGTCGCTCTGGAGTTGAGCGATCTTGGTCTTATATTGGGTCTCTACGAGGTTGTACAGTGATTTTATGGCATCAAAAGCTTCGGATTTTTCTGTGAGGGTATACACGTGGCCGTACCGTGAAAAATCATCAACGGCAGTGAGAAAATACTGTCTTTTCCCTAGGGATGGTGTGAATGGCCCAACCAGATCAACATGTACTAGTTGGTACGGGTATTGGGCCTTACGTAGTGACACCTTAGGGATGGGGGCCGCCTTCCTCTTTGTGCTCTTACAGATGGCACAGTCCAGGAACACCTCACAATCCTTGAGCTGGACTCCCTCAGCAAACTCTCCCATCTTTTTAACCACAGGGAAGCTCGCATGACCTAATCTTCGGTGTAGGAGATGGGCACACTTATCGTGGAGCGGCTTCCCCACTGACACCCTCTTGGCTCTGGTTACCTCGAGCGGTGCTTTAGTTGCCTGCTGAGGTTCGGGGTTCTTGTCTGCACTGCCCTTGGAAAGCCATGGGGCTGGCTGAGGTGGCTTGGGTGCAACGGCTTCGGCCTTACGCTCCTTAGACAGCCTTGGGGCTGGCTGTGGGGGCTTCCTCTCTTTCCGTGCGCAGGCCTCTTCTGAGGTGGCACCCGGTGGACTGTCCTCTGTGGCTGGGTTCTCAGGGGAGAAGTATGGCAAACCATTTATGATGGCAATATTTCCAATGACTCTCTGGTTCCGGGTGACATGACCTCCCCCTTTGCGAAATAAGACTTGCACCTTGTCATCGTCACATAATTTGATGATGCTTAATAGGTTGTTGGCAATGGAGGGAGCATGTAAAACCCCATCAACTTTTCCCAGCCCGGGTACAGAAACAGTGCCCTCCCCAACAACCAAAGCCTTATCGCCATTGGCCACCTTGACAGATGAGTTAATTTTCTTTAACCTTTTAAACCCTTGTTTCATATTGGTTATGTGAGACGAAGCTCCAGAGTCCAGTAACCATAAGTCAGTGGGGGTATCAGCTTTTGTGGTGAGGGTGAGAGCACAAGTACGCACGGAATTGCCCTTGGCACTGCCTTTGCCCCCGCCACGCCCCCTTCCTTGCCCCTTGCCCCTTCCTTGATTGGGACCACGCTTGGGGGCTTGCTGGTGATGGGGGCAGTCTTTCTTCAGATGCCCCTCAGAGCCACAGATGAAACACTTAAGTAGAGCATTAACCTGCTCTGCGCTGTGGTGCCTCCTGCTGGCTCGCTGTATGGTGGCTTTGTCGTATTCTCCTGCATCTCTATGCCTCCTGTCTTCCTCAATGAGCCTCCCTGTGAGGTAGGACAGAGTCATGGCTTCCTTCGTTGTCCCCTCCAGTGAAACAATGAAATTGCTCCAACTTATGTCTAGGGAAGCCAGAATGACAGCGACCATGTTCACATCATTTACAGGGTAGTCTCTGGACATCAGTTCTCCCCTAAGCGTCTTCAATTTTCCTAGGTGTTCAGGCATACTAGCCCCAAACTTGAGTTTGGTTGTATAAAACTCAGTTGTGAGTCTGGTGATCGAACCGATGGTGTCGCTGTTGAATAAATTGTATAATAACCGCCAAACTTCACTAGCTTTGAGCCCATCTGGAATGCTGGAGTACAAGTTAATATCCAGTGAACTCAGCAGAGTGGTGTATGCTTTCCTATGATACCACTCTTCTTGGGGTCCCCAGGGAAGAGGTGGGGGGTGTAGAACCATCTCTAGAGTCCCTTGGTCTAATAGATACATCTGCACTTCCTTATTCCATTTTCTGAAATTCTCCCCTCCAAGCTGCAGCTTTTCAAATTTATTGAAGAGTGCAGAGGCCGATGGAGTAGAATCTTTCATAGCTCTAAAAGCATTGTTATAGATCTTTGAACTTTCCATTGAGGTGAATGGAAGAGGGACCCCTCTGCTGGCAGATGGTGGTATTTTTCTCGGCCCCGACTGGGCATGCTCAGGATTCAATTGAGTCCATGAGGCAGGGGGAGGGTCTGGCCCAGGTCTGCAAGGCCGCAGCAGCCCCGAAGATTCCTCCTGGAGCCCCCCCGGCGCTGGGACACTCCCCGGGGGGCACAGATCGCAGGATGGGGGCTGGATGGCAAATGGATTGCCCGGATTGCTCAGAGGAGCCCATCGCTGGCCCTGAAGACCCTGGCTGAAGGCGGTACTGGAGGAGGGGGCCTCGTCCGGAGCCCCCCCGAAGGCCATCTGGCAGGCAGGGCGTCTGGGCGGTGGCGAGAGGTAGGCCGGAGGGCCCGGGGGTTCGCTGGGGGCCCTCTGGGGTTGCAGGACGTAGCTGGGAGGCTCCAGGCCGGACCCTTCCCGGCAGTTAGGCCCCGGGGAAAGGACTGGGCAGGCTTTGAGGCTTTCTGGTGGGAAGGACCAGGGGGTTTCCGTGCCGCTTCGGCTGGATGCCGCTGATTGCTGGGCCTCAAGGCTTGGCTGGGGCCTATCAATATCAGGCCATGTGGGTTTCCTGGGAGCCGCCATCTTGCTTCCGGTTGCCACAGGAAGCTGGAGGTCACAGTTTGGCGGGAGATTTCGTGCCAAAAGCTCTGGGGTCCCGGGGTCACTCAGGGTGGCCGGCGCCATATTGGGGGGCCTCGTGGGCACTGGGGAAGGACTCACCCGGTCTCCAGAGGCCTCCTGCGCTGGCAACTCCCGTGGAGAGGCTTGTGGCGTCCTTTGTGCTGCAACGAGCGTTAGGAGCAGCTCCTCGCGTTATTGTTCAGTCATCTGGGCCACGCGGCGCCTGTCTTGGGCCCGGGCCGTTTCCGCTGCGTCTGGGTAGTCTTGGGCAGACTGTAAGCCTTCCATGCTTCCCTCTATGGCTTGCAGCTGTGGAGAGGCATGCGAAGGGGTCCCTGGCGCTCCGCTGGGTCCAGGGGCTGGATGCAGGGCTGCCGTCCTTGATTGAAGACTCCTGGTCACAATCGGGGATCTCCTGCCATCCGTCTCAAATGGGTTCTTGCTGGAACCTCCAGGCATCTTGCTTCTAGCTGCTGGCTTGGAAGCGTTGCCTTTAAACCATCCTCTGCTACCAATTTGTGAGATGGTCTCACGAAGTCGATGGTTCGTTAAGGTGCTTCCAAGTAAAAAGCAGCACGCAGGGATGCAATCATTTAAAGCTTTATTCAACGTAGAGTAAATAGAAAGAATTCCCTGGCATGGAGGCCTCCATGCCTGAATTGAGCTCGTGGATGAGCTAGCAAGTAATAGAAAGAACAAAGAGAAACTAGAGACTAGAGAGTGTAAGCTGCTAGAGAGAGGAGCAGCCCCTGAGCAGAGGTATTTATGGGGGTCCTCAGTCCCTCCCTTATCATAAAACTCTCTCACCAATGGGGCTGCAGGGGTCGGGGACCCCTGACCCATCAGTGGGGGCAAAGATGCTTCTTTGCTCCCATCTGATGACCTTTTTGGGAACTGCCATGGCTGGCACAAAAACATCTAACATTAAATTCTGTCAATGCCGTAAACACTGGATGTTCCCGCTCTGACAACTAATGAAAATTGCAGCCATTTCGGCTTTGCTTTTAATATGCTTTTCTTCTATTTAGAAATCAGTTGTAGAAGGGAGGTTGGGATGAATGCTTAAGCTCAGCTAGCCATAATAATAACGCTGCTTGGTGGGAACTCAAGGACAAGCTGATAACATTTTGGCGAGTTGAGGTTCTGGAGAGAAAGGCCGTGTTTCAGGCTAATTGGAAAGTGTGATTTATGACTGCTTATTGGGGGTGGGAATTGCAATTTGTTACTTTGTATCCGGGAGAAGGAAATTTAGTTTTGGATTCAACTATATAGTGCCAATACTTCGTTTCCTGAATAAATTGTTCTTTAAGAAAGAATTCTTACCTTGAAATTCTTTTGATGGGTTTCATCTATCAAAACCATGACATTAACCCAAAACTACCTTCTATCCTCGGGAGGAAAGCCATGGCAAATCTAGACAGCACACTAAAAAGCAGAGACATCACCCTGTCAACAAAAGTACGTATAGTCAAGGCTATGGTCTTTCCAGTTGCAATGTATGGCAGTGAAAGTTGGACCATAAAAAAGGCTGAGCGCCAAAGAATTGAGGCCTTTGAACTCTGGTGCTGGAGAAGACTCCTGCGAGTCCCTTGGACTGCAAGGCGATCAAATCGGTCAGTCCTAGAGGAGATCAATCCTGACTGCTCTTTAGAAGGCCAGATCCTGAAGCTAAAACTCAAATACTTTGGCCACCTAATGAGAAAGAAGGACTCACTGGAGAAGAGCCTAATGCTGGGAAAGATCGAGGGCAATAGAAGAAGGGGACGACAGAGAATGAGGTGGCTGGATGGAGTCACTGAAGCAGTAGGCGTGAGCTTAGATGGACTCCAGAAGATGGTAGAGGACAGGAAGGCCTGGAGGAATGTTGTCCATAGGGTCGCGATGGGTCGGACACGACTTCACAGTTAACAACAACAACAACAAACCTTCTATCCTAAGCACCCTGGGGTCCTTAGCTCCAGTCACTTTCCCTAACTCGAGGGATAGGCTGACATAGACTCAAGGAAGATCTCAACATGGATGAGGAAGGAGCACCTGTAACCAGCACCCCAGCCATGGCACTGCCTCAGCAGAGGGAGCACAAGCCAGCGCACCAGTGGAGAAGGAAATTTTTGAGGCTTTGCAGCTGGGGGCAAGACCAAAAACATGAGAGCTGATCTGGACATTAGAGCGGATCCTTCTCTGTGGAGACTCCAAGTACCTCGAAGCAACCCTGCCAAAGGCAAGTTCTTCAAAGACATCTGAGGCAGATTTGCAAGCAGGAGCCTCTTGAGAATTGCGTTCCCCAGACTGTTGGGGAGCCAAAAGATTGGTGACCATTGAGGACTCTGGAGAATGGAAGTACCTGTGCAGTCTGTAGCCAATCAGTGGAGAAGCTGGTGGAGATTCGAGCGGCTAGAGAAGTGGGAACAACTTTCTCACTCTTCGCATGCAAGCGAACACAATGACTGGCAGACCTGACACCAATCTGTGCCTAAGAGAAGCCTCAGCCCCACTGATGGGGTGCAAGCAGCTTCCTCATCTTCAAAGCCACCAGCATTAACCTCCAGCCCCATGAGAAAGGAGTCCCGGCCACCACTCTGAACACGGCAGTCCGATACATCATCGCTCCTCCAGGAGTCCAGAGCACCGCTCACAATGCAAGAGCCCCAGCCAGCGGAGAAGCCCTGGTTGGCATTGATCATCGCGATCCCTCGACAGGCACTGCCACCATGATGGTTCCATGCAGCAGGATTACAATGACAGCCCCAAAGGACACCCCCTGCTACCGAAGCCTGAGTCACCACTGGGGCAGCCAAAGTCTGGATTGTCATAGGTATCGTGAGAGCCCTGTTGTTACTATTGGTCACACAGCCCTGTGCATCACTGTTGGCACCACCCAAGCCCGAGGCCTGCACAGGGAGAATACCCAAATGTGAGCGTTCAATGAGATTTAATTCAACAGCTGCGCAACCTGTTGGCCAGGCAGCAACAGGTTGGGGTGCCGCAGCCATTGGGGGTCCTACAGCAATTGGGGATGCTGCAGCCACCGCTATGAGCCCAACTGTTTGGAGTGCAGCAGCAATGGGGGGGGCAGCACCCCATGAATGCACAACAGCCAATGGACCTACTAACCCACCTAGCAAAGGGGAGCATCTTCACTAAATTGGACCTAAGAGAGGCATATTACTGAATAATAAAAGATGAATGGAAAACCGCTTTTAACTTTCTCACAGGGAGCTATCAGTTCAGTTATCCCATTTGGACTACAGGGAGCTCCAGCTGTCTTTGTGCAGCTGATCAATCAGGTGCTACACGATCATTTGTACAAGGGGGTTTTGGTTTATCTTGATGACATCCTGATATACGGCACAAATATGGCTGACCATGTGAAGCTAGTGCAAGAAGTGTTGAAGAAATTGTTAAATGCCAAACTATACGTTAAACTGTCAAAGTATGAGTTTTATCAGACCCGACTAGATTATCTAGGCCAGGGGTAGACAACCTTGGCTCTTTTATGACTCGTGGACTTCAACTCCCAGAATTCCTGAGCCAGTCATAAAAGAGCCAAGGTTGCCTAAACCCTGATCTAAGCTATAGAATTTCCAGTGAGGGTATTGAAATGGATCCTGGCAAAGTGAAAGCTGTAATCGAATGGCAACCCCCAAAGACTCACAAACAGCTTCAAAGCTTTCTGGGGCTCACCGTTTACCGACAATTCATTCCCTCATTTACCAAAATTGCTTTACCCCTCATGGATTTGTTAAAAACTGGCAAAGATGGGGGAAAGCTGTGACTGGACCAGCCGCTGACATGGACTATGAACTGTCAAACTGCTTTTGAGAATTTGAAAAGACTATTTGCAGTTGAGCCAGTCCTAAAGCACCCCTCCCCGGGAAAACCTCCTGGACTGTCACAACCAGTTACTGACTCTTCCCAGCCATGGGGAGAAATTGCTATGGATTTTACAGTCGAGTTACCTGAAAGCAGAGGAAATATGGTAATTTGGACTGTGATTGATCTTTTTTCAAAGAAAGCTCATTTCATGGCCTGCAAAGGAGTCCCGTCAGCCCAGAGACTAAGATGTTTCTTAACCACATTTACAAACTACACGTGCCAAAATGGATAATCTCAGACAGAGGGGTGCAATTTATGGCCAGGTTTTGGAGGGGTTTCCTCAAGTTAATTGACGTTGCAGGGACTGCTGTCAGCTTTTCACCCCTCTATGAATGGGGTGACTGAAAAATCAAACTCAATAGTGGAGCAATACCGATGCTATGTGGACTATCAACAAACGAACTGAACCAACCTCCTCCCTTTTGCAGAGGTGGCTTACAATAACTGTTCACAGCAGCATCGGTTATGCCTTTTAAAATTGCCACAGGAAAATAACTCAACCCAATACCCTCTGCTTCCTGAACTCTTGACCAGTGGCTGAAGGGGTGGGAGGTGGGTTGGGACAAAACGAAACTCACTCTGAAAAAGGCTTCCAAGGCATACAAAAAACAAGCGGATAAAAAGAGGGCTCCCCAAAGGTCATTCCAAGTTGGAGAGAAAGCTTACTTATCCACAAAATATTTACAACTTAAGTTGCCTAATAAGAAGTTGGGACTGAAGTATCTAGGTCCCTTCCCCTTCATAAGGATCATAAACCCAGTTACGGTCGAGTTAAAGCTTCCCAGACTGTTAGGGGAAGTCCACCGTTTTCCACTGTAGCCTACTGAAAAATTTTCAGGGTTCTATCTTACAACTTCCCCCTAAGAAGGCACCTGGCCCTCTGGTGGTAGCTGGACAGACCCATTATGAAGTGAACTGTATTCTTGACTCTAGACTTTTCAAGGGAAAATTACAGTACTTAGTGCAGTGGAAAGGATATCCATTGTCTGAAGCCATTTGGGTAAAATCTAGTGATGTAAAAGCTGACAGGCTCGTTAGTAAATTCTATAAGCACCCTAATAAACCGAGAGGCAACCCCTAACCCAGGGGTGTCAAACTGCCGGCCCATGGGCCAGATGCGTCACAACAAAACTGCACCCAGCCCATTGCTGACAATGGTGAAAAAGCTGCGATACATCACGCTACATCACATGATGTTATGAGTTTGACACCCCTGCCCTAACCTATGATTTTGTTTGATTTGCAGGATTTATCCTTTTTGTAAAGGGGGACTGGATGTCAGTGCTGTAAACATTGGATGTTCCCGCTCTTACAACTAATGAAAATTGCAGCCATTTCTGCTCTGCTTTTAATATGCTTTTCTTCTATTTAGAAATCAAGTGTAGAAGATGGGTTGGGATGAATGCTTGTGCTCAGCTAGCCATAATAATAATGCTGCTCAGTGGGAACTCAAGGACGAGCTGATAACATTTTGGCGGGCTGAGGATCTGGAGAGAAAGGCCGCGTTTCAGGCTAATTGGAAAGTGTGATTTATGACTGCTCATTAGGGGTGGGAATTGCAATTTGTTACTTTGTATCCAGGGGGAAGGGAATTTAGTTTTGGGTTCAACTATGTAGTGCCAATAATAAAATGTTTTTTAAGGAAGAATTCTTGCCTTGAAATTCTTTGATGGGTTTCATCTATCGAAACCATGACAAATTCATTATATTGCATGGTCACTCTCCACCAGAGTTCCTGCAACTTCAACCCATCTATCCTTTCATCTCCATTAATGAGAATTAAACCATTATGGTTGACTCTCTGGTTTTGGGGAGACAAAATTTGTCTGCTAAGAATATCAGGAATCTGATTGATCTTCTACTAGGTGCAGAGTTTGTCTTCCACTTGATATGAGGGTGGTTACTATTGTGGTGGGCTTCCTATATACCTTAGTTAGCGTGACTAGCAAAAAGTCCAGATATTTCGTTTGTGTGCCCTGTAGCATATACACCTATGGCAATGTCAATTCGTTTTATATTTATCCAAATGCATTAAAGGTTTTCATCCTCTTTTTGTTGCATTTCTGTAGTGACTTTTTAGATATAGTGCAACTCCACTCTCTCTTTTATTAGATCTGTTTATTTTGAAGAGTTTGAATTTCTCTAGCTGTACATTCCAGTCATGGGTTTTATTCCACCAAGTTTCGGTAATGGGAATAATGTTACAATTGCTCTCATGTACTAGGTTATCAAATTCACCACTTGTTGATCAGACTTTGAATATTAAATGTATAGGCTTCTGAGTCCTATTTGACTAACCCTGTGTTTGTTTTCTACATTTTGTGTCTGTTTCCCTTCTTTCTTTCCATTTGATTGCCCTGAGATTTGAGTTTCAAATTAGCTTCTAAAAGGTAATCTCCTTCCCCCTTGTTTTATTTTAAAGCCCTTCAGATAAAGCAAGGTTGGTTTCCAAAGATGACCTTTCCTGTGAGGTGTAGCTCATCTCTGGCCAGAAGCTCCTCATGTAGGTATTGTTGACCATGGTCCAAGAATCCAAAGTTCTTTTGACAGCACCATACCCCAAGCCAGGGGTTTACTTCAAAGGTTTTGCATTCTCTCGTTGGATGCCTACTTTCATTGGGAATATGGAAGAGAACACCACCTGTGCCCCCATCTCTTTGGCTTTCATGCCTAGTTGTTCATAATTTCCATATTGTTTCCAGGGACTGTGTTGTATCATTCAACCCCACATGAAAGAGGAGAAAGGAATAATAATTTGTGGACCTAATTATTTTAATAAGCCCATTACTCTCATCTTTTTTAATTGCTCCTGGAAAACACCCTAATCACTCACTTGTTCATTCTACAAGTTGTTGGTTCGATTCCTCTGAGCATGAATCGCCCATCGCCAACACTTGCCTTTTTTTTCTAGAAGTCTGATTTTTTTTCTGCAATTGGTACCCTTCCTGTTGTCCAATCTCCAGGTGCCTGAATGCTGACTTGCAAGGGGAATGTATAAAATTGGTCTAGCCCAACTCCTTGCCCAAGCAGGAAACTCTGTATCATTTCAATTGCTTCTTAAAAATCTCGTGATGGAGCACTCACAACCTCTGAGGCAAGCCGTTCCATTGATAGTTCTGTCAGGAAATTTCTTATTTCTAGGTTAGCTCTCTCTTGGATAAGTTTCTATTTTTTGCTTCTTGTCTTGTCTTCAGGTGCTTTAGAAAATAGATTGACTCCCTCTTTTTTGTGGCAGAGACTACTAAAGAGAAGCTATTTTGTCCTATTCTAAGGAGACAAACTGCCCACATTGGTAGTGCCCGCTACAAAAGGGCCATTTCATCCACTTCATCCATTCATTCCTCCAGCAATATAGTGTCCCTCTTCTCATGGTTTTGGATTGTCACTGGATGGTGCAGTCTTCCTCCTGAGGCCTCCTTACAGAGGCAGCACAGGCCAGCCACCCCTGAAATCTAAGTAATACAACTGGAGTTTAAGGCTATAATGGATTTCTTGCCTAAGAATTGTTCTTCCACCCCATACCCTAAGTGCCCCTTAAAGTATATCCTTTTCAGATTCCTTGCTCCAAAGTACACACCTTTCTTTAGGTACAGGAACCACCCCACTCCTTCTATTTGAACATGGATCTCTCTCCTCCTTTTTCCATTTATAGAAAGCTAGAGCATCTTTGAAAGTCTACCATATCTCCTTCTGTTGTTGTGCCTTCAACATATTCTTCAACAGAATTTCCTATCGTTCTCTTGTTCATGACCCTGGATCTGATCCACCTTCAGAAGAACAGCATGAAAACTCTGGTTCTTTTCTGTTCCTCCTTCCCTTAATATCAAGAACTCAGGGATAATATGATCGCTTTCCCTCAGGATCCATCCATCTTCATTTCTAGCTTTCTCCCTATTGGAAAGCATTAGGTTGAGAGCAGATCCCCTTATCCCTTCTCTTGTCAACAAGAAAGGAGGAATTTTCCAATTCTCAACAGAATTAGAATTCCAGTAGTTGTCAGAGTAGCTGAAATTGTAATTACTACGATGTGCTTCTGGTAAACTTTGGTCACCTGACACCAAAAGTCCTTGTCCATATATTCTGCCTCCCAGATGGTTTATTGAGAATTACAATCAGTTCCATTTCATTGATTTCTTTTCCCCACTCTTAACACAATTCATGCTTTGATCAAAGAACCTGTGCGCAGCCATATTCCTTCAATGTAGCGTTACTTTTGCTGACATTATTCCCTTTGAATAAGTTGCTGTCTTCCAAAGCTATATGTCTTGTCATTCCACCAAGTTTTAGTGATGCCAGTGACAAACTTATTTGCCCTTCTGTATTAGAATATTAAGTTCACCCTGCTTGTTTCCCATACAGATAGTCCTTAACTTATACTCATTTGTTTAGCAATGGTTTAAAATTTAAAGTTACAAGGGCACTGAAAACAGTGATTTACAACTGGTCCTCATACTTAAAAAGTCATCAGCATCTCCATAGTCACATAATCAAGATTTGGGCACTTGGCAACCAGCATGTATTCATGAGTTACAGTATCCTAGGGTTATGAGTTCACCAGCTTCCACAAGCAAAGTCAATGGGCGAAGCCAGATTCACTTAAAAACCACATTTCACTCAACAACTGCAGTGTCTAGCTTAACTGTGGCAAAAAAAAGTGTTATAAAATTGAGCACAACTCATTTAACAACTTCCTTGCTTGGCAACGGAAATTCTGATCCTAATTGCGATCATAAATTGAGGATTGCTTGAATTCTATATGTTGGTGTCAAAGCATCTGAGACTGTGACATTGTAAAACATAAACTAAAGCACAGTATTCTTTTTGGTGCAACAGTGTTGGAACATTAATAGTCCATTCATCTTATGTAAAACTGCCTACCCCTATTGTTACAAATCTTCCCCCAGTAAATTATTTCTTGTGGCTGTTGGTTTCGGGTCTTGGCAAAAATCTGGCTTTAAGGCAGCAAGGAGTTATGACTCACAGTATGTTTTTTTAGTTCATACCAAGAAGACAAGATATGCATAAAAAGAACCAGGTAGGCCTAGTCTAGGGAAGCTTCCTGCTTCACTGGGGCTCTCCCTGGAGTCTACCCATTTATAGGGTTTTTCTTCTGTCTGAACCCTTCATATGAAGCAAGGCTGCTGCTCTTGCTTTAAAATCCATTCATTCATATGGCTTTTCCCCCATGTGGATCCTTTTATGGGAAGCAAGTTCACTGCTCCTCTTGAAGGCCTTCCCACATTCCATGCATTGATAGAGCTTCTCTCCTGTATGGATGTTTTTATGGGAAATGAGGTGGCTGCTTTGTCGGAAGCTTTTTCCGCATTCCACACACTTGAATGGTTTTTCCCCTGTGTGGATTCTCTTATGGCAGGAAAGCTGGCTGTTCCTTCTAAAGCTCTTTCCACATTTCATACACTTATATGGTCTCTCGCCCAAGTGGATCTTTTTATGGGAAGTAAGTTCACTACTTTCCCCAAAACTCTTCCCACAATCTACACACTTATATAGATTCTCACCCAAGTGAGTCCTTTTGTGGGAAGTAAGCTGAGAACTCCAACAGAAGTTTTTTCCACACTCCACACATATGTATGGTCTCTCCCTTGGGTGGATTTTCCTATGGGAAGTGAGCTCACTGCTGCTCCTGAAGGCCTTTCCACATTCCAAACATTTGTGCAATTCTTCCAATGTGTGGATCCTTTTATGGGAAGAAAGCTCACGGCTGCCTCTGAAGCTCTTCCCACACTCTATGCATTTATATGGCTTCTCTCCTGTGTGGATCATTTTATGGGAAGTGAGCTGATAGCTCCAGAAAAAGTTCTTCCCACATTCCATACATTTGTAGGGTTTCTCTCCCGAGTGGAGTCTTTTATGGTAAGCAAGCTGGCTGTTCCTCCTGAAGGTCCTCCCACATTCTATGCATTTATACGGTTTTTCTCCCGTATGGACCCTCCTGTGGGAGGTCAGTTCACTGCTTCCCCTGAAACCCCTCCCACACTCCATGCATTTATAAGGCTTCTCCCCGGTATGGATCCTTCTGTGGGAAGTCAGTTCACTGCTCCTCCTGAAGCTCTTCCCACACTCAGGGCATTTATAGGGTTTCTCCCCTGTATGGATCATTTTGTGGGAAGTAAGCTGATAGCTCCACAGGAAGTTCTTTCCACACTCCATGCATTTGTATGGTTTTTCTCCTGCATGGAGTCTTTTATGATAAGCAAGCTGACTGTTCCTCCTGAAGCTCCTCCCACACTCAGAGCACTTATAAAGTTTTTCCCCCGTGTGGATCCTTTTATGGCAAGTCAGGTCATTGCTCCAGCTGAAGCTTTTCCCACACTCCAGGCATTTATAGGGCTTCTCCCCCGTGTGGATCCTCCTATGGGAAGTAACCTGGCTGCTACTCCTGAAGTTCTTCCCACACTCTCTACATTTGTAGGGTTTCTCCCCCATGTTGATTCTATCACGCAATGAAAGAATGAAAGTCCAACTGTAACTTTTTTCATCTTCCCTGTCCTGATCCTCCTCTTCTTTAGCATGGGTTTGATCACATTCCTTTAAATCTAAATTTTCTCCAAATGTTTTCACACTTTCCCCAAAACACTTTGTCCTTTTTCCTTTAGGGATGTGCGGGGCTGCTCCGTCTTGAATTTCATCACGCTGAAAAGTGGAATACTTTCTGCTCCCATCCTTTGACTGGTTTCTCTCGCGACATTTTAGTTCTGTTTGGTCTCTTCCTTCTTTGCATCTGAGAGCTTCTAGTATTTGCCTACAGCCCACATTCTCTTGCCCAACAGCATCTTCAGAGAAAAAGAAAATAAGTGTTTAAACTGAAAGAAAGAAATCACCAAAACATATGACATGATTAAGGATCCCAACCCCCCCAAATACTGCAAAAACTTCTGTAGTATTTTTATAGGCTATTCTGACCCACATGAAACAATCTGACTTAAAGCTTATCAAATTTAGAGAACTGATGCAAATTCCTGACAATTTTACAATATTGTATAAAATTGCATATAATGGAAATTTATATTTTAAGGGTAGTAAAAATAATTTTAAAAGCCATTCATTCTAAACCAACGGTTCCCAAGACAATATTCCAGGGGTTACGAAAACTTGGGTTTTCAAAATTATAGTGCATATGCATAATTCGTTGCCGTTATTTCAAACTTTTGTAAGGGGTACAGGAATATATCAGAAGCATTCTAGGGGTGCAGGCTATAGAAAAGGTTGGGAGCCACTGTTCTAGACTGATACTGCAAACTGGATTAATATATTTGCCTCTTGCTATCCATGATTTTCTCTTTATTCTGCACTACATACATTTCCCCATACATTCAAGTTCTTGGTTTCAAATAGAAAAAAAAACTCTAAAACCCTAACTCAATGTATGTTTGCAATACAAACAAAGCACTGGTCACTATGGGGTATCAAACTGGATTTTACTTTCATTACAAAAAACACTTTCCTAGGAAAACTAAAACTCTCAACTCAGCCATAAAACACCAAAAAGGCCAAGGAATGTTTTATAGCCAAGAAAAGATCCTGAGAGGCAACTAGAGCTCTGCACAGCAGAAAATAGTTAACTCCCTAGGAAGAAAGTATCCACTTGGATCTATTTACAACACTATGTCTATATAATCCAGTCCCATAACCTCATAGTTACATCTGACTTCACTAGGCATAAAATTTGCTATATCCAACTTTCTCTGTCCAATCACAAGGATTAATTTGAATTATTCAACAAAGGGACACTGTAGCCCCCACACCCAATTATAAGGCCATTTCTGCTTCCAGCACTGTCCCTCAACCACTCTGTGCCAGTGTAAGTTGTCTTGGAACCCTGTAGAGAATTTTGTAGAATGGACCTTCTCCCTCTCTCAGATATAAAGTGTGGTTGGGTTTATGCCAAAGAGCTGGTTTTATGTGACCACAAAATGCCTTTTCTATATGCCTGTGCCCTTACCCAGAGAGGCCACATTCCTCAAGTTCTCCCTCATGACTTCCCCATGGAGGGCTTTTTGACGGGGATCCAACTGAATCCACTCTTCCTTGGAGAAACACACAGCCACCTCCTCAAAGGATACAAGACCCTGGAAAAAGGAAAGAAAAAAAAAACTTTTCTCCGTTAGTAGTCCAGGAAGCCTTTGCAACTCATACCTTTTGTTCAACAAATTCCCCAGAGATTTTGTACAAATTATCATCTAAGAGAAAAGAATATATGTAGCTCTGTGTTGAACTGAGCTTGGTGGTTTGCTAGCAGACATTTTATTACCTGACTAGACAACATCATCAACACAAGTGAGTCTGAGGTTTTCTGTGTTTTTTTTCCTCTGCCAGTGTTGGATGGAGGAGTGGGGTGGTTTTGTCTTTGATAGTTCCTGGACTAGAATATTGTTTTCTGATTTTTGTCTGGTATGATTTATTAATCCAAATTATACATCTTTACTATTAAAGTGAATCTGGGCAGTTTACAGATAACAAACTATGCAATCCATACAAAAAAGACAAGATTAAAGAGTTAAAAAGATGGAGGGAAAATCCTCCAGCCACTCTCCACGGTGGTGTACTACTCTTGGATCCTTGTGCCAGTTGCCAAGAGCATGACTTGAAAGGGATCTCCTAACCAATTCTGCCACATTCCATTTCAGGCTGCTTAAAGAGCAGTAACGGTGTTGAGTCCCACAAGGAAAGAGAACTCCAAGTGAACCCTTAAATGTTTTTCTCCTACCTGAACTGCAGATTCAGCCACTCTTTCAGTTCCACCAGGAAAAGGTAACAATCCTAAAAACAACATGGGCATAATTTAATTTCCTGCATGGGATCTACATAGAGCTAAAGCAGACTTTTAAAATATTACGTGAAGGACTCAGACGATACAAGACCAACAAGACATTTCTTGAGACTGTCAAGTCCCTTGGAGAGGCTCCCTTTACCTCCTAAAGTGTCCCAAATTGGATCTTCTTGGGGGATCCCCCTGAAAGGCAGCTCTTGAGAGGCATCTGGCAGATCCTTCCTCCCTTTAGGATGTCTAGGGATGGCCTCCAGAAAGGGCTTTTGCACCTGAAATACCAGGAGGATTGAAAAAAGAAATAAGGTTTCAGATAAAATCTCCCAACTTTGCAGAACCGTTGACTCTTGGTGAAGATGGAACAATGGACCAAGTGCCCCAAATACATATTCTGGAGAGAAAAATGGAGAAAATCTTCAATTCAAAGATACTCTTGATTAATGCATAGCTTCGGAGAATGTCCCCTCACCTGCAGCTCTTTCTGCTGTTTCTTCTCCGCCTGGCTCAGCAGGAAGCCTTCAGCCAGGGCCACTGCCTGAGCGCTGGTCTCTGCTCCACACTCCTGCACCCAGCTGGCTATCTCTGTAGGCAGCACGACCAGCAGCTGCTCCAGGATCACCAGGTCCAGCATCTGAGCCTTGGTCTTCTTCTCCGGCTGCAGCCAATCCCGGCAGAGCTTGTGGAGGCGGCTGCACATCTCCCGCGGGCTCTTGCCCCACAGGTCCAAGGGTAGGAGACCCACCTTCTCCCTAGTGGTTTCCCGCAAAGCGTCCCGCAGCTCCTCCACCTTCTCCCAGAGGGCCTCCTTTAGGGAAGAGTTCTGCAGGGCACTCCTCAGGGCGTCCACCTGGTCCAGCATCTCCTCCGCCCGCTTCAGCGTGTCTGACCAGAAGGCCAGGGCCTGCGTCTCCAGGGCCGCTGCCTTCTCCCATAGGAGATGCACCTCCTTCACTGGCGCTTCCTGCCCAACCCTCCGCAGGGCCACCTCACCCTGCCCCAAGGGCACCTGCCGGAGGGTCTGGCGCAGGGCTTCGGCTTCTCTCCGGGCCGCCTCCGCCTCCTCCAGCGGGCCAGCCCACAGGCCCTTCTCCAGGCAGGCCACCTCCCAGCAGTCTGTCTTCCGCAGCAGCGCCTCCGCCTTCTCCAGCAGCGGCTGCAGCTCCTCCAGCGGCGCCTCCCGCAGGCCAGTCCTCAGCTCCTCCAGCTCCCTCCGCATCGCCTCCGCGCTCTCGGCCCAACCTTCCTCCTCCAGCACTTCCCGCAGGGCCAGCAGCTGCCGGACCCGGGCGCGCCCTTCCTTCCGCACGGCCCGGCCCAGGTCCCGCAGGCTCTCCCACAGCCGGTCGTCCAGGAACGCCGCCAGGGCTGCCTCCAGCTTCCGCGCCGCCCACACCGGCCGCCCCCGGCCCTTGGCGGCCTCCAGTTCGGTCACCACGCTCAGTAGCGCCTCCCGCAGAGCCGCCACCTTCCCCACCGAAGTCGTCCTGGCTGCGGCAGCTGGCTCGGAAGGCATGGGCGGCAGGCCTGGCGACTCTTTGTCCTCGTTCGGCGCCGCCGCCGCCGCCGCCTCCTTCGCCCGGGCTGGCGGCGCCGCAGATCCCTCGCCGCCCGCGGCAGACGCGGCCGCTCTCTCCGCAACGCCGCCGGGCTTCCTCCGCCGAGCCCGCCGGGCCGCCTCGCGCTCGCCGCGCGCCTGGAACCAGCGGAGCAGCGCCATCTCCAGCCTCAAGAAGCCTTGGAGCCGTTGCTGCTCCGCCTCCGAGAGCGCCGCGTCCCGGGCCAGCAGGGCCTCCCTGCCCCGCCGGGCCTCGCTCAGCTGCGCCCGGAACCGCTGAAGGTTGGGCTGGCCCAGGTTGACCTCCCAACGCCAGCGCGCCCGCACCGGCTCGGACACCCGCTGCGCCAGCAGCGCCTCCACCTCCGCCAGCCGCTCCGTGGAAACCTCTGCTGCTGCCGCCGCCACCCCCGGAACCGCCATCGCCGCCGTTGCGCGCGCCCACTTCCCAACTCCGGCCGCGGGAGCCCAGCCGGCTGCCCCGCTGGCGACGAAGGCGGGGCGGAGCAGCTTTTAAGTACCGCCCGCGCGCTGCTTTCCGCTTCCAATCCCTGCCACACAACCGCTTTCTGGGACTTCAACTCCCAGAACTCCACCGTCAGCCATTCAAAAATTGTTCTCGCTCCGCCTCCCGATTCTTGGAAAAACGCCGACATGCAAATAAGGGGCTTCTCGCGGTCCTCGGCGCCGCGATCTTCTTCCCGCGATGAAGGCTACGCGGGAATCTTCCACCCCTCTTGGTGGTCGAAAAAAATCAAGATGACGGCTCGAACGGAGACATTTTGGCTTTCCTGACCTCAGCCCAGCCTGAGGAACAGACTTAACAAAAGTAATAATTTGAAATTATTATTCAGACTTTCCTTCTTCCGCGCTCCTGGGTGCCTAGGGAAAATTTTACCTCACGAAAGAGTTCAATATTATTCTGATAGAACCTTCTCGGGATTCCGTTTGAGGTAATCTCTATTATATTGCTGAGAGAACCTGTGGTAAAAACTAGCAGATAAACCTCTCGGCGGTTAAATAAGTCAAGATGACGACTTAAACAGCACCTTTTTAGAATTTGGTCCACCCTCGGAATAAAAACTCCTTTCTCCAGATGGTTCCTCCCTTTTTTTTTTTATTTCTGAGGGCCTGGATCAATTTTCAGGCCAATTTTACCTCACCAAAGAATTCAGTATTATTCTTCCTCCCCTCCTCGGGCCTCCGTTTGAGCTATTGCTGAGGCAACCAGAGGTGAAGAAAGCAGCAGGCAACCTTTACAGAGACGAGATATGGCATTATACAATACAGTACATATGCCACATATGAGGTAATTTTAAATGGTATTCAAATTAAAATATTTTAGGGAAATGGGTGGGTTTGAAATAGGATAAATAAATAAATAGAGAAAGAAAGAGAAAGAGAGAGGAGAAAAGAAAGCGGGAGAGAAAGAGAGACAGAAAAGAAAGAGAAAGAAAGAAAGAGAGGGAGAAAAAAGGAAGAGGGAAAAAGAGAGGGAGACCAAAGAAAGAAAGAGACAGAGAAAGAAAAAGAGACAGAAACAGAGAGAAAAAAAGAAAGGGAAAGAGGAAGAGAAAGCAGGAGAAAGAGAGACAGAAAGAAAAAGCCAGAAAAGAGAAAGGGAGAGGAAGAGGAAGAGAAAGAAAGAGAAAGATAAAGAAAAAGACAGAGAAAAGAGAAAGAGGGAGAAAGAAAAACAGATGAAAAAGAAAAAGAAAGAAAAAAGAGAAAGAAAGAAAGACAATTGGTTCCAGCTGGATGGAAAGTTCATTCAGTCCCATCCATAATCTTGTTTCCTCTTTTTTGCACTCCGAGGGCATCTTGTGTTAGCTAAGGGCTCTTCTTAAAAATCATTAAAACCCATTCTGAAAACTCACAGCCAGCAGCAGCACAAGTGACATTGAACAAGTGCAGGCTGGACCAGCGCCTGAAGCCTCCTTCGTCATCTGCCCAGCACAGGAGTTGGCCTCAACTGCAACTCCCTTTTGAGTTGCATTAAATGCAACCTGCCATCATCGCACAATTTGCACTAAACCTAGTTCTCCATCACATGGTGTGTTTTTCTCACTCGTTCGCTCGATTAGTTCAGGTTTTAGCATGTTTTAGCAGCCTGTTTCTGGAGGGTGGAGGAAGCAAAGGGGGCCCAGCAGAAAGGCTCGGCAGAAGGGCTGGTCCCACCTCTCTGCTCAGCCAGCCCGCTCTGCAGAGCTATCTACCCCCCTCCCCCACCCAGCCCTTTCCTTATCAGCGGTCTCCTTCCCACCTTGGCTTCCAGAACAACAGCAGCAGCAGCAGCATCAAAGGAACCCCAGCAGAGCCCATGGATGCTGCCCCCAAAACCTCTTCCCCCAAGAGAAGGGAGACCCTGATGCTTCCAGCCCCAGAGGTGGAATCGGTTAGCCTCACCTGGGGAGGAGGGGGGAGAAGCGGGTTTTTCCTGACCTTGGGAGTTAGGAGCCCTAGAAAAA
>JAKJMR010017581.1:0-14460 GCA_024449315.1 Daboia siamensis
GATGCTGCCTCAAGAGGGAAGAGCTTTGGACGGGAGCCGGCAGGGAAGTCCTGCGTGCGCGTGTGTGTGCAGGACGTCCCTGCCGGCTCCTGTCCGATGCTCTTCCCTCTTGAGGCAGCATCCCCGAGGACTCCTTAGGAGCCAGGGAGTGATGCTGCCTCAAGAGGGAAGAGCGTCGGGCGGGAGCCGGCAGGGCAGTTCCTGAACACGCGCGCACTCCCCAGCCGCTAAGGAGCAGCCGGGGAGTGCGCGCGTGCGTAGGACTGCCCTGCCGGCTCCCGCCAGACGCTGATTTTCCGGCGTATAAGATGACTGGGCGTATAAGACAACCCCCCAACTTTTGAGGTGATTTTCATGGGTTAAATAGTCATCTTATACGCTGGAAAATACGGTACTTTCTTTTCTGTGGTGAATTTGAACCATTAACATTCCAGGTTAGAAACTTTGTCGCCATCTTTCGCAACCTGAAGCTTTTGGAGCGCTTCTTCCAAAATCACCTGCACTCTCTTAGGTCGCGCTTCTCCCACTGCTTCACTGTAAGTAAGTTTTGGAGGTGCCATCATAACTCTCTGCTGTTCTTGTTCTTGCTCTCGTCTCATTCGTCTGGCAGCAGCACATGATATTCTCTGGTCTCTAACCTCCGATAATACTGAAATTTAATCCACTCCTGTAGCTTTCTGAAATTCTCCATCTTTCACCTGTGTGACTCCTTCAGTACCTTGTACATTCTCACTTTGTGGTTGAGACTCTCCCTCACCATTCTTCTTTTTAGATTCCAAAAGTGGTATGGGGACTGCTTTTAAAACATTAGTATAAAAATCACGTGTCTACAACACTATAAGAAGACGATGTCTTGTGCCTGCATACATCACCGCCATACCCACTGGTATTTCCCATCTGAACTGAATATCCCGTCTTCTTAATTCTTGTGCCAGAAAAGCAAATTCCTTCTTTCTCCTTAAAATTCTTGGAGGGATCTCTTTTAAAACTAAAACTTCTTGTTCAGCAATTGCAAATTTATTATTGTAAAAAGCTTGAATGACCTCATTTCTAATTGCTCTCTTTGTAAAGTAAACCACCACATCTCTGGGTAATTTCCTTTGTCTTGCAATCCATGAATTAACTCGAAATATTTTGTCTATATACTCCATAATTTCTTCTGCTGGTCGCTCCAAAACACCTTCCAAAGCCTCTGAAACTATTTTTTTCAAATTTTCCTTAGAATCCTCTTTTAAACCTCTAATTCTCACAGCGAACTCCATCTCCCTGTACTGTACCAAGGTCAAGTCGTCGTCAATCTTATCCACCACATTTTCAGTTTTTGTCATTTTTGCATCTAATCTAATATTATTTTGGCTGAGATCTTCCACTCTTTCGTCCAAACGCTCTATACATACAGCCATGCCTTGAAATGCAAGTAAGATGTCTGCCCTCATTTCTGTAAGCTTCTCCTCCATAAGTTCAGCTAATTGTTGAGATTGCTTTTTCAAAGCCTCTTGCAAAACATCCTGCAAATCTTTCACTGTAAAAGTTGGTACAGGTGCAGGTGCAGGTGCAGGGGGAGGAGGCATTAAAGCTTGTAACGAAGATTGCTGCACCGGAGAAGCCCCCACACTTCTAGGAACTTTAGAAGATTTGGCAGCCATTTTCACCCACTATTGCATGCAACGCACTTTCACTTTTATCAAACTTCAAAAAGTCCACTGAGTTAAAGATCATAAAGTCACTTTCATCTGAATCTCCTGTATCGCTCTGCCTGCATCCAAGTTATCTAAAGCTCACTCTTGCTGGCAGGGATGGTTGCGACGCCCTGCTCTGCTCCAAAGTCCCGGAGCAGAGGAGTCCTGAAGTCCGGAGCAAACTCAGGCTTCGGGGGGGCTCAATCCTTCAGCCACCAGAGTTTCAACTCTGGCGGCCCGGGAGAGCTCTACCCCTACCTGAGCACTCACCCCCTCCTCTTCTCCCGAGGAGTAGGCTTCCGAGCCGTCAAAACAGCTGATCGGCGCTGTTTTCGGCGGCTCTACGGAGGCGACGGGGCTGACAGCCAGAATGGCTGCCGGCGGCAGAGCCTTGGCACCCGGAAGTCCTTCCTCTAAACTTTTTCGATATTGCCTTTTCTTTTTATATTCATTGGCCATGTACACAATTGCAGTTCCTCTCATAACTGCCTTGGCCATATCCCATAAATTTTGAGTGCTAGTCTCCTCTTTCTTATTTGTCTGGAAGAATGTCCGCATTTATTCCTCCATCTTATGCTTAAATTCTGTTTGGTTTAGAATTGCCTTTTTTAGAGTCCACCTCCTTGTTGTTATCTTCTGTTCTTTCCATTTAATTACAATGGGATTATGGTCTGCCCAGATATTAATGTCTATTATTATGTCATCAATATCTGAATTTAATTCTTTCGTTATCCAGACCATATCGATTCTGGACCACGATTGATGCCATCCAGAATAGTATGTAAATTGCTTTTCATTCAAATTTCTCTTCCTCCAGATATCTTGAATATTTTATCTTCCACCATTTTAAAACAAGTACCAGGTAATATTCTCCTGGTTTGTTTCCTTACTTCCTCACTCTTATAATCTAATTCTCTGTCTATAATTACATTAAAATCCCCAATTGTACAAATGTTCTCATATTCCATATCAGCAATAACCTTATGCAGTTTCTTATAAAATTGTCTTTGTTTTTCATTGGGGGCGTAAATTTCTACCAGGGCGACCTTTTTTTATTCAAGGAAATTTCAATAATCAATATTCCGTCCTCCTCATCTCCATAGATTTGTCTTGCTGGGATTCTTTCTTTAATGTATATCACAATTCCTCCTTCTGCTGTGAAAGTGATACAAATTTTATTCCTAACTTAGGGTAGTTTAATAAATCCTGATCTTGAATCTTAATATGTGTTTCTTGTAGAATTGTTATATAAGTTTTTCTTACTGAGCTTATTCAAAATTATATTTCTCTTAGCTGCGGAGTTTAGTCCATTTACGTTTAGTGATACTGTTAATATTTCTACATTACTGCCTCTGTTTTGATCTTGTTGCCCTTGTCGGTCTATCCTCCTTGAGTTCTTTATGTCTACTCTCGTCATCATTCTCATAGTTCATTCTCATTCATTTCTCATTTTTTCTCTTCTCTCCGTTTCCCGTTCTTTACCTTGTGATTCCCGTGTCTTCCTATTATATCTCTCTGTGTTGTTCTCTTCTCTTAACTCTCTTTTTTCTAGTTCATCTTCATTGCCTAGATGCTGCTGGAAAAACTCTTCTGCTTTATCAATTGAATCTAACCTATATCTTTTTTCTTGCCAGATCAGCACAATCCCTTCTGGCATCAGCCACCTAAAATTAATGTTTTGTCTTATTAATTTTGGTGTAATATGTTGGTAGGACCTTCTCAGATCTCTTACCCTCCTAGGGACTTGTTTGGGGAAAGTTAGGTGTTTACCTCTGTATTCTATTGGGTCGTCCCTTGTTCTGTGCAAAATCTCATCCCTAATTGATTTCTTCACAAATCTGATATGTACCTCCTTGGGTAAGTTATTTCTTCTTGTGTAGTTTGTGTGGATTCTATATATCTCATCAATCTCATTTGCCATCTCTTCTTTCCCTGTCCCTAGGGCCTTTGCTAGCAAGTCCATCTTTCCTCCTTATTCATTCTATCCTCCATTTCTAATAATTTCTGTTCATTTTTCAATATTTGCTGTTGGAAACATTCAAATTTTCCATCCATTGTTCCCATCTTCTCTTTAAGTTCTCCAGTATCATTCCTTATTTCACCTATTTCTTTTTTAAAATCCTCATGATTTCTCAGCATAACCTCTTGCATGGATTGTAATATTTCTTGTAGGTCTTTAAGTGAGCCTGCTCTCTCCCGTGGCATCATCTCTTCTATGGATCTTTGCCCTGCTGGGCTTAATTCCGCTGATGAGGCTTGGGTCTTCTGCCTTCTTCGAGTCCCAACTCTTGTTAGATTTGGGATGCTTGTCATCTTTCTAAATGACGTCAACCAACCCTCCCACTTATACACAATCTTTGTCTTTCCCTCCACCACACCTGGAGAATTTATTAGTCTTCCAAAGTTATAATAACTAGTGCGTTATATCTTAACAATGCTATGTTTTGTTGCTAACACAATATCAAGCCTATTACACCTATTACGCTAACACTTCTAAAACACAGTAATCAATATTAATCAATTTCAAGTGTTTATATTCCATACAGTCCTAATTTTTCTATATAGAAACATGTAACAATAATATAACCATTAAATTACCTCAATATTATAACCAATATTCAGTTAGTCAATTCAGTTATAAATATTATTATATTCAACAAGGAGACAAGTAAATTTTCTCATCCTCCTTGAGCATTCAACTTTTTGTTCCTAATTAGTCTCCTCCAATTCAATCATACAATAGGTTATGTTCAGTTAATTCTTATTGGTCAAAATTCTCAAGACAATTACCATTTATCCCTTTTGTTTTAGAAATTTTTGAAACAAATAATTCAGTTCCTAAGTTATGAGTATCACTGTTCCTTCATTTAATGCTAATTGGTCGTTAGTTCTTATTCAAGATGTCCACTCTCTCAGCTCAGTCCGCACTGTCACCCTTCAAGTTTATTTTGTTTTTTGTTAAACTTGGCTTTACTGCAAGAGCCAGAAAGAGAAACCACCCTTGATCTCCAGTCCTTATAGCCTGTGAGCCTGTTGCTTTAAGGTCAGATCTCTTTTCCCCCCGTCTTCTTTTTGCCGCTATCTGACAGGGGAGGTGATTTCCCCTTTCACTCTGGGGCGTCTCTTTTCTTCTTTTCTTTGAAATTCTCTGGAGAGATTTCGCAATCCGGAACACTTATAAGAGTTCGCTGAGTGTTTCCTCCACCAGGTTAGTTGAATCGCTGTCCTGCTGACTCACCGCTATTTCTGACAACTGTCATTTCTTCACGTCCGCCATAATGGGCCGTCTCCTTCACCCAGCTCTTTCCTAGGTTTTCCTGCTTTCTGCAGCTCGGACCGCCGTCCTGAACTGCTCAGCTGGGCGCCTCCGCTTCTGATCTCCCTCTGAGAGATCTGGGGCTTTTAAAAAACGCACCAGGAACAGAGAAAAGGCTGTGAGATCGGCACACTCATTCGGAGCGGCGTTTCAACACAGCCATTCCGTTTGACAGCTGGCTCCGCCTCTTCCTCTTGATTAGCTTCCATCCATTGCTTCTTGTTCTGCCTTCAGGTTCTTTGGAGAATAGCTTGACTTCCACTTCTTTGTGGCAACCCCTGACATATTGGAACACTGTTATCATGTTACCCCTAGCTCTTCTTTTCATTAAACTAGACATACACAATTCCAGCAATCGTTCTTTATATGTTTTACCCTCCAGTCCCTGATCATCTTTGTTGCTCTTCTCTGCACTTTGTCTAGTGTCTCAACATCTTTTTTACATTGTGGTGACCAAAACTGGATGCAATATTCCAAGTGTGTCCTTATCAAAGCATTATAAAGTAGTATTAACATTTAACGTGATCTTGATGCTATCCCTCTGTTGGCTTTTTTGGCAGCTGCCGCACACTGCTGGCTCATATTTAAGTGATTGTCCACTAGGATTCCAAGATCCCTCTCACAGTTACTACAGTTTAGCAAGGTACCACCTATACTGTACCTGTGCATTTGTTTTTTCTTGCCTAAATGTTTGTTGTTTTTGTTAGCTGCGAAGTCGTGTCCGACCCATCACGACCCTATGGACAACATTTCTCCAGGCCTTCCTGTCCTCTACCATCTTCTGGAGTCCATCTAAGCTCACGCCTACTGCTTCAGTGACTCCATCCAGCCACCTCATTCTCTGTCGTCCCCTTCTTCTATTGCCCTCGATCTTTCCCAGCATTAGGCTCTTCTCCAGTCAGTCCTTCTTTCTCATTAGGTGGCCAAAGTATTTCAGTTTTAGCTTCAGGATCTGGCTGTCTAAAGAGCAGTCAGGATTGATCTCCTCTAGGACTGATTGTTTGATTGCCTTGCAGTCCAAGGGACTCACAGGAGTCTTCTCAAGCACCATAGTTCAAAGGCCTCAATTCTTTGGCGCTCAGCCTTTTTTATGGTCCAACTTTCACTGCCATACATTGCAACTGGGAAGACCATAGCCTTGACTATACGTACTTTTGTTGACAGGGTGATGTCTTTGCTTTTTAGTGTGCTGTCTAGATTTGCCATGGCTTTCCTCCCGAGGAGCAAGTGTCTTTTAATTTCTTGGCTACACTCCCCATGTGCAGTGATCTTGGAGCCCAGGAAAATAAAATCTGTCACTACCTCCATTTCTTCCCATCTATTTGCCAGGAATTGAGAGGGCCAGATGCCATGATCTTGGTTTTCTTAATGTTAAGTTTCAACCCATGTTTTGCACTCTCCTTCTTCACCCGCAATAAGAGGCTCTTTAGTTCTTCTTCACTTTCTGCCATTAGAGTGGTATCATCTGCGTATCTAAAGTTGTTGATATTTCTTCCGGCAATCTTAATTCCAACTTTTGATTCATCTAGCCCTGCCTTTCTCATGATGTGCTCTGCATATAAGTTAAATAGGCAGGGCGACAGTATACAGCCTTGCCGGACTCCTTTCCCAATTATGAACCAATCAGTGGTTCCCTGTCCAGTTCTCACTGTTGCTTCTTGGCCCGCATATAGGTTTCTCAAGAGATAAATAAGATGGTCTGGTACTCCCATCTCTTTAAAAACTTGCCACAGTTTGTTATGATCCACAGAATCAAAGGCTTTAGCATAGTCAATGAAGCAGAAGTAGATGTTTTTCTGGAACTCCCTAGCTTTCTCCATGATCCAGCGTATGTTGGCAATTTGATCTCTAGTTCCTCTGCCTCTTCGAAATCCTGCCTGTACTTCTGGTAGTTTTCGATCCACATACTGCTGAAGTCTAGCTTGTAGAATTTTAAGCATAACTTTACTAGCATGAGAAATGAGTGCAATGGTGCGATAGTTTGAACATTCTTTGGCACTGCCTTTCTTTGGAATTGGAATGTAAACTGATCTTTTCCAATCCTGTGGCCACTGTTGAGTTTTCCAAATTTGCTGGCAAATTGAGTGTAGCACTTTTACTGCATCGTCTTTTAAGATTTTGAATAGCTCAGCTGGAATACTGTCACCTCCACTAGCTTTTTCGTTGCTCAGCTTTTCTAAGGCCCACTTCACTTCACATTCTAGGATGTCTGGCTCGAGGTCAGTGACCACCTCATTGTGATTATCAGGGATGTTAAGCTCATTCTTGTATAGTTCTTCTGTGTAATTTTGCCACCTCTTCTTAATCTCTTTTGCCTCTGTTAGGTCCCTGCCATTTTGGTCCTTTATCATGCCCAGTTTTGCATTAAACGTTCCCTTCATCTCTCCAATTTTCTTGAAAAGATCTCTGGTCCTCCCTATTCTATTGTTTTCTTCTATTTCTTTGCACTGTTCATTTAAGAAGGCATTCTTATCTCTTCTAGCTATTCTCTGGAATTCTGCATTCAATTGGGCGTATCTTTCTTTTCTCCCTTGCCTTTCGCTTCCCTCCTTTCCTCAGCTATTTGCAAAGCTTCCTCAGACAGCCATTTTGCTTGCTTGCATTTCTTTTTCTTTGGGATGGTTTTGGTTGCTACCTGTTGTACAATGTCGCGAACCTCTGTCCATAGTTCTTCAGGCACTCTGTCTATCAGATCTAATTCCTTAAATCTATTTGTCACCTCTACTGTATATTCAACAGGGATATGATTTAATTCATACCTGAGTGGCCTAGTGCTTTTCCCTACTTTCTTCAGTTTAAGCCTAAACTTTGCAATGAGAAGTTCATGGTCTGAGCCACAGTCAGCTCCTAGTCTTGTTTTTACTGACTGTAGAGAGGTTCTCCATCTTTGGCTGCAGAACACATAATTAAATTGATTTCTGTGTTGACTGTCTGGTGATGTCCATGTGTAGAGCAGTCTCTTGGGTTTTTGGAAAAGAGTGTTTGCTATCACCATCATATTCTCTTGACAGAATTCTATCAGCCTGTGCCCTGCTTCATTTTGCACTCCAAGGCTAAACTTGCCTGTTATTCCTGTTATCTTTTGGCTTCCTACTTTAGCATTCCAATCCCCCATGATGATAAGGACATCATTTTTTGGTGTTAATTCTATAAGGTGCTGTAGGGCTTCATAGAACCGGTCAATTTCATCCTCTTCAGCACCGGTGGTTGGGGCATAGACTTGGACTACTGTGATATTGAATGGTTTGCCTTGGATTCGAACTGAGATCATTCTGTCATTTTGAGGATTGTATCCCAGTATTTCTTTTCCTACTCTTTTATTGACTATGAAGGCTACTCCATTTCTTCTGAGGGATTCTTGCCCGCAGTAGTATACCTGATGGTCATCTGAATTAAATTCACCCATTCCTGTCCATTTTAGTTCGCTGATACCTAAGATGTCGATGTTCAGTTTTGTCATTTCTTGTTTGACCACGTCCAGCTTTCCTTGATTCATGGATCTTACATTCCAGGTTCCTGTGGAGAAAAAATCTTTACAGCATCTGACTTTCCTTTCACCACCAGACACATCCACAGCTGAGCGTCCTTTCGGCTTTGGACCATTCGCTTCATTCTTTCTGGCGCTACTAGTACTAGCCCTCTGCTCTTCCCCAGTAGCATATTGGACTCCTTCCGACCTGAGGGGCTCATCTTCCAGTGTCATATCGTTTTGCTTTTTGGTACTGTCCATAGGGTTTTCATGGCAAAGATACTGGAGTGGGTTGCCATTTCCTTCTCCAGTGGATCATGTTTTGTCAGAACTCTCGGCGATGACCTCTCCGTCTTGGGTGGCCCTGCACGGCATAGCTCATAGCTTCATTGAATTACGCAAGCCCCTTCGCCCCGACAAGGCAGTAATCCATGAAGGGGTGCCTAAATATAGATCCTTACTTTTATCACAATGAAATTTCATTTTGTTGAATTCCAATATTGCATGGTCACTCTCGCCCAAGGTTCCTGTAGCTTCACATCTTCTATCATTTCGTCTCTGTTGGTAAGAATTAAGTCCAATATTACTGATCTCTTAATTCCCTTCTTTACTTTTCAGCAGACAATGTTGACTGCTAGGTTTGCCAGGAACCTGTTTGATCTTCCACTTGGTGCGGAGTTTGTCTCCCAGTTGATGGCAGGGTAATTAAAGTCCCCCATTACTACTTTGATGTGCTTCCTATATATCTTAGTTAACTGACTAGCAAAAACTTCATCTATTTCCACTGTTTGGTTGACAATGTTGTTTTTTTCTCCTTTTATATTGACCCAAATGCATTCAAGACAGTTTTCATCATTGTTGTGGTCTATATCTGTAGAGATGTAGTTATTTCTTTTATATAGTGCAACTCTACCTCCTGTTTTATTTGGTCTGTTTCTTTTAAATAATTTAAATCCCTCTAGCTGTAGGTTCTATTTGTGGTTTCATCTCACCAAGTTTTGGTAATGGCAACAATATCATATTTGTCCTCATTTGGTTGAATTTCTAATTCACCCTGTTTATTGCTGATATTCTGTGTATGCCAACTCTACAATGAACTTGGTTGCAGCTATTTTGCTCATTCTAGGTTGCCACTAGAATGGGAGGGGATGTGGAAGATTTCTACTAGTTTAAACATTTTACTGTCCCTTGGGAACCAAGATCCTTTCTGTCTGTTAGATGGGGGTGTGTGAGCATTTGGTTAGAAAGCCCGCCAAACTCTTCTATTGGGGAATGTACCTGATTGCATAGCATTGGGGTAGGAAGTTCAACTTTGTATTATTGCCTCTCTTTGAAGGGAATTTCAGACTTGGACTTTTGACTGTGCCAATACTATATAAGCAAATAAACATGTTCTTTGAGGAAATCTCAAGCCTTGGATTTCTGATTTATTTGGTCTTGTCTATTGGAACCTTGACTTTAAACCAAGTCTCACTCAAAATGCTAATTTTCCTGTGGTGCTGAGCACTGGCTGCCTACCCACCACTTTGGGAGGACAGCAAAGACTCAGTGAAGATCTCGTTATAGAGAAAAAAGAGGAATCTGCCACTGGTCACAGCGGGGATTCAGCTATCAGAGCACAAGCAGAGTCTGATAATGGGGACCTGGCCAAAGAATCAGATTATCCAGTCAGGAAAACTGATGCCTCAAGAGAGGACCACTGTCCTGGCAGACTTGCATCAATCGGAACCGATCCCTCAATGCAGAAGCACCCCTAAACTTGCTGAAGAGGAGCTGTTGTTAATTCCACTCCAGAGTCCATCTTCCGCAGCACAGAAGAAAGGGAAGGGATGGACTGAATGGGACAACTCCGCTGACTGGAAGTACCAGACTGCAGTTCACTGTCCTTCAGTCAAGCAGCGGAAGAAGAAATTTGACCATCTGGAGGTCAGAGAAGCAGTTCCTACAGGCCAGTGTGAGTGCTTGAAGGGGAGTAAGGTGAAGTCTTATCCATCGCTTCCACCCCCTTGCTGAAGTCCCAGTCTGGTTGCTGGGGCCCATGCCATTTTGCCTACTCCTCAATCAGCCACAGTATCAAGTCCCTGATCCCGACCAAGTCCTCTGCAGCAGTATCGCTCTGCGAGCCTGGTGCCTAGAAGAAAGATTCAGGAGAGTGGCACTGCCTTGACTCCAGGATTGGCAAGTGGCTCAACAACCAGTGTACCTGGCACCACAACACCTGGAGCCACCACCTATCAAACCCACCTTCGATAGACACTCTGAAAAGTTGCCTTTCTTACTAAACCAAGTGTGGGCTCACATTGATCGCTATGCCTATGCCTACCCTGACAATGTCAGTGACAGCTAGTAAAAAAAAATATTTCCCAGATGTAGAACTGGTTATCCTCCCTTGCATCTTGCACAATGCCACTGAAAATAAATGGACTGAAATCGTTCAACAGTGTTATTTTCTCTCCCTTCTCCCTTCCCAGTTTTATTTTTGATTAATTGAGTAAAGCAAACAACAATAAATCAGAAACAAAAAAGAAAATAATTATCAGGCCTGCTATCTTCAGCTTTTTCGCTGCACTGGCATCCTGCCATAAATTGCAAGAGAAGAAGGAAGGAATTTGGGGAAGTAAGAATCTGGCATGGGAATAGGAAAAACAAAAGCAGGGAGGGAGACATACTGACAAGAACCACAGCTGTCAAACTGAAATAAGCCAGCTGCCAAGGACACACGACTTGGGAACAGAATGTGAAACTACATTGAGAAGTGCCAAACCTCAAAGCAGTTCTCAAAACATCAAAAAAGAATACTAATCAAGGGGGGAGGGCCAGGGGAAAAGGAAAAGTGCAAGAGCTACAGTGATGGCCCATTGGTAAGTTGCCCTATGATGCCTTCTTTGGGGCATAGGGAGACCCTAATTTCTCTATTGAGCTGTATCTGGTGCTTGGTCAGTGCTAGCTTAGTGAAAAGACAGGGGCTGCAGCTTGGAGAATTAAAGGTGCTGATGGCATTTTGCCAATTGGATGGCTTAATAGGATTCCCCGCCCCATGACATTTGCACCGAACCCATTGAAATGAGAATAGGGCCTCATGGAGGGTGCTGGAATGGCCATTCCCATGCATCCAAAAGCAACACCAGAGTTTCCTGAGGTTCGCAAATTTTCCTCCCAATATTTGGCTGTCCCAGCCATCACCAGAGTACAAGAGAAGAAAAATCCCAAATGCCAAACGAATTGCTCACATCTCTGAAGATTATATTAGAAAAGGACAAACACCAAGCCAATTGCACCATGTGAGATGATTTAGCCTTGGTGGGGCCCAGATTATATGTCCCAGAGAACCAACATACCATAATCCCCCCCCAAAAAAGTCATGAAAATGGCAGGGTATTTTGGCTTTGTAAAAAAACCTATGCTTAGTTAAATGCTAATTCTGGTGGCCTTTGAAAAAAAGACATTGAACCCTATGTGGCCAGTTGCCCCATCTGCTGCTTGATTAAAAGATGTCCAGGGAAAACCCTAGGCACTCTTTCAGCCAGTGTCAAAGCCCCAAGCTCCTTGGAAGGAGATCTCTAAGGACTTTATAGTGGAATAACCGGAGAGTTCAGGAAATACGGTAATTTGGGTCACCAGCCTCTTCTGCAAACAGATACACTTCGTGCCATGCCCCAAAATCACTTTGGCATGCATACTGGCCAAACAATTTGTACAACATGTTTACTGATTCCACAGAACCCCTGAACGAATCATTTCCAACTGAAGAGTTAATTCGCTTCACAATTTTGGCAGGAGTTTTTAAAATTGCTGGGCACCACTCCAGCTTCTTCCATCATCCACAAATGAATGGGGTTATGCGAATGCATGAAGGCAGTCTTAGAACAATACCTGAAATGCTACTTTAATTATAACCAAGACAACTGGGCAAACCTGCTCCAATTTTCCAAGGTAGCTTACAATAACGCAATGCATAATAGCAGGTTCACTCCTTTCAAGGTCACTATGGCTCAGGACATTGTAGCCATACAAAAATTTCCCCAGGAAAAACCACAAACTACATCACTAGCAGAGTGGATTGTGGAACTTCAAAGCATCTGGCCGGTTGTCTGCAAAGCGTTAGAGGAAGCAAGGGAATCTTATAAAAAAAAAATATGTTGACAAGAAATGAACCAAGCCAAAACAACCCCCTTAATATGGATGACACTTCTACCTCTCCACCAAATATTTGCATCTAGGCAACTGTAAAAAAAAAACTAGGCCCAAATATTTTGCCCTTTTCCAATTAACAAAATCATCAGTAGCAGTTCAGTTGGACCTATCAAAAATCCTTAGACATGTTCACGGTCTTCCACTGCAACCTATTGAAACCAACAATCACCTCTCCCCTACATCCGGCAGTAAACCACAACCAACTGCATCCTAATTGAAGGAGAACATCACTTAGAAGTAAAATAAATTTTGAGGAAAAGTTCAGTATCTAGTAGCATGGAGGGACTTTCAACTTGGAAAGAATGGGTAGATACCCAACATGTTCGAGCCCCTAAATCTCTCTGAAAATTCCATGACAAGTACCCAGATAAACTCCATTGAATTGTAACTAGGTTCACTTTCACTCTAATTATTTTTCTTTTCTCTTGTTCTCTACAGGACTAAAGTATTTTCAAAGTGGGCAGAATGTCACTGCCATCTTCAGCTTCTTCAGTGGCATCCTGCCTTAAACTGCAAGGGAGGGGGAGGGAATTTGTGGAAGTAGGAATCTGGCAAGGGAATGGAAAAGACAAAAGGAGGTAGGGAGACAAGCTGACAAGAACCAGTGTCAAACTGGAATAAGTCAGCCGCCAAGGATGCATGGCCTGGGAACAAAATGTGAAACTACATCAAGAGATGCCAAACCTCAAAGCAGTTCTCAAAAGATCAAAAAGGAATACTATTGGATGCTGATGGCCAAGGGGGGAGTGCTAGGGAAAGGAAAAAGTGCAAACTTTGCATAGGGATACTCAGATCTAGCTTTACTTTTGCTATAGCCCAGGGGTGTCAGATTCGATTTCATTGAGGGCCACATCAGCATTGTGGTTGCCCACAGGGGGACATGGCCGTGGTGGTCATGCCAACTGAATGGGTATGGCTAGGATGGACATACCCAGCCCAACATTGCTCAAGTCAGGGGGCCTGGGGTCTCCAGTGCAGGGGGTTGGGACTAGATAGGGCACCAGGGCCTGATCGATCGGAGGAGCCTCACTAACCTCGGGCTCTGCAGATGGCAGTGTGGGCTGCCTGGGACCTTGGGTAACAGGTGCTCAGGCCAGCTATTGAGCTCCTGTGGTGCTCACTGGAGGACAAGGTTGAACGGCAGGGTCACGTACGCAGAAGCCATGGCATGGCGCCACCCCTGCCCCACCACCTGCCTTGCCTCGCCTTAGCAGAGAATGCAGGGGCCAACTCTTTCTGGCAGCAGCCACAGTCCACTGGCCCTTTGGCTGGCACACTTAGGACTCTGCAGCTCACTGCAACCACCAGGCCAGCGCTCCAAGCAGAGGCAGAGGTGCGGGGGGATGGGAGGCACATGATCCAGCCCACTGGATGTACCTGCTCCATCCCATCTTCTGTCTTTAAGGCCGCCATGGCTGAGATGGGGCAAATGGTTGCCTGGTGCATCTGGCAGGCCAGATCATGTGCCTTCCTCCTGCATCTCTGCCTCCGGCCTTCTAAGCAGCAGTTGCAGTGGCAGCACCAGTAGGTGGAGGCAGAAGTGCAGGGGGAGGTACGTGATCTGGCCTACCAGATGCACCATGTGACTATGCAGCCGCCTATTGTGTCCCAGCTGCAGCAGCCGCAAAGACATAAGGTGGGACAGAGGAGACATGAACAGCAGGATGGATCTGTCAGACCCCCAAACCCCTTGCCTACTCTCTTTTTCTTCTATTCTTTTGGGGCCTGCCATTCTGTTGGGGAAAGGGGGTTCATGGGGGATTATGTTGGTAACTTTCGCTTTCCTCTTTCTTTGTCTGGCC
>JAKJMR010017581.1:14860-95244 GCA_024449315.1 Daboia siamensis
AAGGCGAGATCTGCATACTACTCAACCCAGAGAAGTAAACTGCTCTACTGGGGAAGTCACAACCGAATTTTTAATGGAGGCGTTCCAGACAGCGCAATGGGCCGAAGACCTCCTCAGCCTTGAAGCCAGCGAAAGAAAAAAGCCACAGATGTGGGGAAGGTATGTGTGGTCACTTTGGCGCTGGAAGGGGCGGCGGCCTATTGGATGGTGACTCTTTACAACTGCAATGCCCCCGAGCTGAGAAACTTCAACCGTTTTATGGCTGCGCTCTGTAGGCGCTTTGAAGACCAGCTGGCAGACAAGAAAGCCCGGGAGTACATAAAGACCATGAAGCAAGGGAGACCTGTTGCTGAATATACTGAAGAATTCAGAGAACTGGCCATCCGCTTTCATTGGCCAGAGGACATCCTGGTGAGCTGTTGCTAGGATGGGCTTAATGAAGAGCTGTATAATGCTTGTGTGGCTCGGGGAGCCATGGGGTAACTTTATGACTGGTGACTGCTAGCTGAGGAGGTGGAAATCAACCCACGCAAACACCTACACCTCCCAGTGAGGCAAAGTTTTAAGCTGTAGCCAGAGAAGTGAGGAAACTCCACAAGAGCCGCTCCCCCCCACCTCATAGCACAGCATGTTTTAAGTGTGGAAATGAGGGGCATTGCACTGCTGATTGCCGCAGCAAGCTGCCTGCTAAGAGAGGAGATTGCCGGCTGGGAAGTCCTCCCTGAGCCAGAGAAACTGCCATGAAGTCCATGGAGGCCGTGGAGCTCCCTTGAGTCAGCAGTCCAGTAGGTCGAGCTCTGGCCCTATGAACTAGTGACCCTGGAGAGTCAGAGGATGATGATGAGGATGACCCGCTGGTGAGTGGGCCAATTGACCCCATAACTGTGCTCTTAGAACTGTTCATCCCTGGCACTGAAAAGACAGTAAAACTAGCTGCCCTTTTGGACTCAGGGTGTACCCGATGCATGGTGAGCCCAGAACTAATGGGGAAGATGGGAATACCTCTCAGGAGATTAAAGTCTTTACGTTTTGCCAGCTGGATGGATCTTTTGTGAGAGGATTGCCTGCCAGTTTTGCCATCAAACCCTTATGCATCGACCTAAGGACCCACATAGAGATTTTGGCTTTCATTGTGGCTCCTGGAGTGGAGTGATTGTTAGTCCTGGGGCTGGCGTGGCTAAACAAATGGATTCCTGTGGTTAATTGGAGAGAGGGGCAACTCATATTTGCAGATGAGGAAGCCCTTCCCATAGCTAAATAAACTGTCAGGAGATGTGGATTATGTTGTGAATTTACCTCCACCCTTATGAGTCAGCTGCAAATCCTTCCAACGGAATACCGAGATTTAGCTGAGGCATTCGGTGAGCAGAAGGCAGATGAACTCCACCCTCACTACCCCACAGACTGCTATTTAAATCATCCCAGGAGCGAAGCTACCAAAACCAAAAATATACTGAATGGCTCCTAGAGAACTGAATGAGCTGGAAAAAATTATAAGAAAAAATTTACAAAGGGGCTTTATTGAACCAGCTAAACCTCAAGTAGCTGCCTCAGTGCTGTTTAGGGAACAGAAAGATGGTTCTCTTCGTCTCTGCATAGACTATAGAAGCCTCAATACTGTGTGTGGAGAACATGTACCCCGTATGTTTAATGAAGGACATGTTAGTACACCTGTCAAAAGGGAAAATTTCTCAAAACTGGACCTGAGGGAAACTTACTGCTGCCTAAGGATTAGAAAGGGGGATGAATGGAAAACGGCTTTTAATTGCCCATTACGTTATTTCCAATTCAAAGTACTTCCATTTGGACTGCAGGGGGCACCTGCCGTCTTTATGCAATTGATAAATGATGTGTTGAGAGAGCACCTGTATAAGGGGGTTCGATGATATCCTCATCTACACTGAAATGAAAGATGAACTCATTAAATTGGTCAGAACTGTTTTGAAAAAAAATGCTCTGCAAAATTGTTCACCAAGTTATCTAAGTGTGAATTCCACAAAGAGCATATTGATTACCTGGGGTATCGCATATCCCATGAGGGGATAGGGATGGATCCAGGAAAGATGAAGGCAGTGCTGCATTGGGCTACCCCAAGAACCAGGAAACAACTCCACAAAGTTTTCTGGGGTTTGCCAATTTCTATAGACAATTTATTTCATCATTTGCTCAGATTGCCTTCCCTATCACCAATCTGTTAAAAACCAAAGTGGGGGATAAACTGAAACCTAGCCAGACACTAAAATGGACAGGTGAATGTCAAGCAGCATTTGAGAAACTTAAAAAATTGTTCTCCATGGAGCCGGTCCTGAAAGCATCCAGACCCAGACCAGCAATTCATCATTCAAGCTGATGCCAGTTATGTGGCTGTGGGGGCTGTTCTCTTACAAAGGAATAAGGAGGGAGGTTACAACCTTGTGCATACACCTCTAAGAAACTGTCAGACACTGAACAGAGATGGGCAGCATGGAGGAAAAAAGTCTATGAGGTACAGTGGGCTTTACTTACTTGGAGGCATTTTCTTGAGGGACATAAAATACCATTCCAGGTATGGACTGATCATAAAAAGCTAGAGGCTATGAAAACACCTGGGAAGCTTTCCCGAAAGCAAGGTGTTTGCAGCATTTTCACAGATTTAATTTTATGATCCATTACCTACCAGGGGAAAGAATTTTTTAGCTGATGCCCTGTCAAGACTATCCCAATACAACAGTAAGAAGTCTGAGATAACTAAACCATTCCTGCAACCTTATCAACTAGCTGCTATGGTGACTACCAGGGCTCAAGCTAGAGCAAAAGAACCAGAAAATAAAAACTTACTGCTGTAATTCAAACAGGCTTTAAATACTGATGAATGGTTTCATAATCATAACATTGTATGTGTACTCAAAGACAGATTCACATGGATTGGGGAGAAAATATATGTCCCAGCTAGCTTGAGACTTAACGTGATGGTGGCTGGTCATGATTCAAAGACTGCTGAGCATTTTGGATTTGTGAAAATCTTGCATCTAATTAAAAGGCAATTTTAGTGGCCTGCATTAAAAAAGGACATTGCAAGCTATGTAGCCAGTTGTCTCATATGTGTACCTGCATAACAATGCCAAGGGAAATCCCCAGGGTTACTACAACCAGTAGCAAGCTTGTCAGCACCATGGAGAGAGATTACCATGGATTTTATTGTTGAACTGCCTGAAAGTGCTGGGAATACGGTCATCTGGTGGTTACTGACTTGTTTTCTAGACAAGTGCATTTTATACCTTGCCCCCAAATCCCTACTGCTAAAACCTTAGCCAAGCTTTTTGTTCAACTTATCTACCGTTTCCATGGTGTCCCATATCAGATTATTTCGAAGGGTCCAATTCACTTCAATGTTTTGGAAAGCTTTTCTAGATCTTTTGGGTTCTAATCAAGGGTTATCATCTTCCCATCATCCCCAGACAAGTGGTGGAATGGAACGTTTGAACTTGGTTCTAGAACAATATCTTAGTTGCTTTATTAATTATTAACAAGACAGTTGGCCGGATTTACTCCCTTTCACTGAGGTTGTCTACAACAATGCAGTACATTCCAGTACTGGGTTTACTCCTTTCCAAGTTGCCAATGGCCAAACATTTGTGGCCATTCCAGAACTCCCCATTAAAGAGCCAAAAATCCCATTGCTCAAAGATTGGATTAAGCAATTACAAAATACCTGGCCGGTTGTTCATAAAGCACTCGATGAGGCCAGAGAGACATACAAACTCCCAAGTGGATGAATGAATAAACCTTTATTGTCAAAGTACAACCATGTATTCATTGAGATTGGCTGAGCCCCACCACCACCACAACTCACAGTGACAACAAATCCACCATCTACACACCGGCCTCGCAAGTCAATTATACATAAAGTTATTTCCCGTTCAAGAGCTTGACAGCCCATGGACAGAAACTGTTCTTCAGCCTGTTGATATGGCTGGCTATACCAACATAAAAAGAGGATGGAACAAAAACCTTTCAAAGTCGGCGAGCGTGTATTTCTTTCCACTAAATATTTAAAATTGTTACAACCCTCAAGAAAGTTAGGATCTAAATATGTTGGACCCTACCTAATTACACATATCATTAACCCAGTAACAGACCTGCCAAAGCATCTATGAAAAATCCACCCGGTTTTCCATTGCAGTTTGCTGAAACCAGAAGTCACCTCCACTCTTGGGCCCCCTACTCTGCCATTATCTACACCCATTATGGTTGAGGTTGAACAGCATTTTGAAATTAAATATATTTTGGACTCTAGAACCCATCATGGAGTGACTCAATATCTAGTTTCATGGAAAGACCTCCCTGCCTCCCAAAATGAATGAGTGTACAAGAAGCATATTAGAGCTCCTAGACTGCTACAACATTTTCACTCCTTATATCCTGATAAACCTAAATGATTTGTTTGCTGTTTTTCCCTTCCCTCTTTTGTCTTTCAGGTGTACTTCCCTTTTTTTAGAGGGGCCGGATGTCAGACCCCAAAACCCCTTGCCTACTCTCTTTTACTATTCTTTTGGGGCCTGCCATTCTGTTGGGGAAAGGGGGTTCATGGATTACGTTGGTAACTTTCGCTTTCCTCTTTCTTTGTCTGGCCTTGTCCCTTTGAGTATGGAATGCATCTCCTTATCTAGCAGACAGTAGCAAGGAAATGAAAGCTGGAGAATACCTTGAGATGTGCGCCTACCGTACCAGTCAGCCAGCCATCAAGCCACCTGTGGATTGGCTGGAGTTCAAATGGATATTATGAGTTTGATGGGAGGGGGCATATTGCTTGCTTTAATTGTATCATTCACATGAGCTTTTCTTCAGATCTCGCCTTACACTCCCTACTGTCACTAGTCCATAATAAAAGTTCCTTGAGACAATGCCTCTTTCAAGAATTCTGCTTTCTTGGGTAACTAGTTGAAGTGAGTCCTGACAGATCATTTGCCTCCCATCCCTGCTGCACCTCTGCCTCTGCCTGCTGCCAGTGTTGTCACTGCGTCTGCTGCTTGGACGGCTGGCCCTGTGATCACAGCGGGCTGCAGAACTCCAGAGCATGCTGGCCGAGGGGTTGGGCTTCAGCTGCTGCCAGATACTGTCGGTCTCTGCATGTTTGCCACATCCTGTGCACTCCCTGGAGGGGGCATCCAGCCCAGTGAGTGCGCTGGGGTGGCAAGGGCCGGTCCATCAGTGTCTCCAGGGCAGCTCTGCGGACCTTTTGTTTGATATGTCTGCTACAGCTGTTTAACTTTAGTAAAAGAACCTTTCACTTCAACAGTATGGGAGTTAAGGGTCTTTTTTTCCTAAATGCCAAAGTTGGGACAAGTCTGACAGTAATACATATACATACATAAAACAAACTTTACACTAGAGCAAAGATTTAAGTAAAGAAATATTATATATGTTTTGAAAAATAAAAAGTAAAAAATAGAGCATTACAGAAAAAACTGTAATAAGTCATTTGTTTTTTCCCTTTCTTTCCCTCCACTCCCGCTCATAACTGCTAATTGCTAATAGCATATTTTTGTATTATGTTTTCAGCATCTGTGATGGCTGCTCATTTCTATCTGGATAATTTTAATTATTTTTAAATACTTTCTCTTTTTCTAAGTATCTTAGATACTTTACCATCTAATATATTGTATAAAAGGGAATCATTCCAGTTAGGTTTTCTCTTGTCGGATATTTTTCCAGTTTTAGCATCTCAATTTTGTATTGGTAGCAAGGGTTGCCTTCTGTTGTGCCAGATTAATTCTTGCTACTGTCAGTATATATTTTAATAATCAGTTATTATATTAGGTGTAATAATCAATTATTATACCTAATAAAATAGGTATATCATACCTAATAAAATATATGTGGTTTTAATTCAAATTATATTTTTAGATTTTTTTGGATTTTGATAATTTTTGTTCCAGTACTTTTGACTATTTTGTATAACTACTATATGATAAAATGTTCCTTCTTTGTTGTGTCATTTCCAACATTTATCGTTTTATACATTGTCATACTTTGCAATCTTTGACAGAGGTGTGTACCGTCTATAAAACATATTGCTCCAATTTTCTCTCAAATTTATTTTGCTCTGGATAAATAGATCAGCAAAGTTTGATAGTTTGTTAAGCAGTGTACCATAGCCATTTTAAAAAGAAAAAATTAAATTGTATGAAGCCAGAGGCATAGTTGTCATCAAGAATGATATCTGTAGTAATGTGACAATTCATAATTCTTTCCTCAATTAGCTTGATTTTGTAGAAAGCATATATTTTTTTTATATTGGAGAATTTCTTGAATATATATTTGAAATGGAGACCAAAACACAGTTTCAAGGAAACAGAAATTGGTTTATTGATAAGATCAAGAAAAGGATTCCCTGCAGATTTTACTCTGCCAGTCGTTGCCGATTATAGGGGACAGTGTTCATCTCTGTTTCAAGGCCATTGAGCCAGCACTGTCTGAAGACATTTCCAATTCATGACATCACAAGAGCTGTTACGTTCCCATCAAAGTGATACCTATTTGTCTACTCACATTTGCATGCTTTCAAATTGCTAGGTTGACAGGAACCAATGCATGGACAGTAGCTCACCCCTTTGTCTTGAACCTGGGCTGCCAGCTTTTCAACCAACAAGCCCAGTGTCTTAATTGCTGAGCCACTGCACCACCTAATAACATCAATATCAGCAGCAAAACAGAGACAATACAATAGTCTTAATGCAGATTATTTTGTTTGACAAGTTTTGTTAAATAAGTTTTGAAATAATTCAGCATATGTCAATGTAATTAATAAAATTAACCTTACTGATTGCCTTAATATATCCATTGTTTTAGAATGTGGAATAAAGGAGGATGAAGGACAAAGTAAAACAACCCCTATACAGTATATCCTTTGAGGGGTCCTTGATACTCTCTGAGTTTGCTTGTTTTCTTGCAGATATTTCATTACCCTAACTAGGTAACATCATCAGTGCTAGAGTATATCCTTTGATTTAAAAAAAGATTCTAAAATATGGTATCCAAAATTATTATTTTAGTTTAGCTACTGTTAAAAAAAGTGAGTTCCCAGGGTCAATTGTTAATTCTAAGTAGCCCAATTTGCATCCTGTGGTTAATATTTTTACTTAGGTTGTTGGTGTTTATTATTTTCATCGTGCCCGAGAATTTCTAGCATCTGAATATTTTTGTAACTGAGTTAGCAATGAACGTTCTTTTATAAAGGGAACATACACAAGTTGGGGTTCTAAAGTGGATTCTAAATTTTCTCCTGGATATTGCATATGGGTGTGTGTGTTTGTGTGTGTATGTGTGTTATTTAAAATAAAAAGTCATATATAGCAAATAGAAAAGATAGGGTTTGGCAGAATTCTGATTTGAAGGATACAAGGGATCACAGAAACAAAATATTTATTTATTTATTTATTTATTAAATTTATATGCTGCCCTTCTCCCTAAGGACTCAGGGCAGCTCAAAACAATAAAAAATTAAAAAAAACATAGAATACAAAGATTAAAAAAGAATTAAACAAAATAGAGAAATAAAGGACAATTTAAGCCGTTAAAAACCAAATTTAAAAACCATGATCAGTCCAGGCCCACTTGTTGGAACAGCCATGTCTTCAGGTCACGGTGGAAGGATCAAAGGTGGGGGGCCGTCCGCAGCTCCAGAGGCAGTTCCTTCCAGAGGGACGGCGCACCCACAGAGAAGGCTCTCCCCCTGGGGGTCGCCAGCTGGCATTGCCTGGCCGACGGAACCCTGAGGAGGCCGACTGTGGGAGCGAACTGGGCGATGGGAGGTTGACAATGGCAGCAGGTAGTCTCGCAAGTACCCCGGGCCTAAGCCATGTAGGGCTTTAAAGGTAATTACCAGCACCTTGAATCGCACCCGGAGGGCAACCGGAAGCCAATGCAGCTCGTGCAGGAGTGGTGTAACATGGGAGTATCGAGATACTCCCATAAGCACCCACGCAGCCGCATTTTGCACTAGTTGAAGCCTCCGGGTGCACTTCAAGGGCAGCCCCATGTAGAGAGCATTGCAGTAATCCAGGCGGGAAGTGACAAGGGCGTGGGTGACCATGCATAGGGCATCTCGGTCCAAAAAGGCACAACTGGCGTACCAGGTGAACCTGTGCAAAAGCCCCCCTGGTCACGGCTGCCAGATGGTCTTCCAAATTAAGCCATGAATCCAGGACACCCAAGTTGCGGGCCCTTTCTGAGGGGGGTAATAACTCCTCCCCCATAAGAAGAGATGGAACCTGCTGGACAGTACGAGATGCCAATATCCACAGCCACTTGGTCTTGGAGGGGTTCAGCCTGAGCCTGTTCCTTCCCATCCAGACTCGTATCACCTCCAGGCACCGGGACATCACATCAAGGGCATCACTGGGTTGGCTCGGGGTGGAGTTAAACAACTGGGTATCATCAGCATATTGGTGATACCTCACCCCAAAGCCATGGATGACCTCACCCAGCGGCTTCATATAGATGTTGAACAGGAGGGGGGAGAGAACCAACCCCTGAGGAACCCCACAAGAAAGGAGCCTCGGGGTAGATCTCTGCCCCCCTGCCACTATAAACTGCGAACGGCTCAAGAGGTAGAAGAACCACCGTAAAACAGTGCCTCCCACTCCCAACCCCTCGAGCTGTCGCAGCAGGATACCATGATCGATGGTATCAAAAGCCGCTGAGAGGTCAAGTAGGACCAGGACAGAGGAGCAATCCCTGTCCCGGGCCCGCCAGAGATCATCTACCAGTGTGACTAATGCCGTTTCCGTGCTGTAACCGGGTCTGAAACCGGACTGGTATGGGTCCAGATAGTCCACTTCATCCAGGAATTGCGGAAGCTGACGCGCCACAACACTCTCAACAACCTTCGCTACAAAGCGAAGGTTGGAGACAGGACGATAGTTATACAATGAGGCCGGGTCCAGAGCAGGATTCTTGAGGAGGGGCCTTACCACCGCCTCTTTTAAAGCGGAGGGGAAGACACCCTCCATCAAAGAAACATTGGCAACTGCCTGGAGCCAGCCCCCTGTCACCTCCCCAGCGGCCGAAACCAGCCAGAAGGGACATGGGTCCAATAAACAAGTTGCAATGCTTAGGCTACGCATAATCCTGTCCACATCATCTAAAGTCACAGAGTCAAACTCACCCCAAATGGTATGACCAAGACCTGCCCTCCACTCCATCAGATTCCGCCCAGTCGGAGTCCAAACCAGTCCGGATCTGAGCGATTTTGTCCTGCAGATACTGTGGAGGCTGGAAAAGGGAATTGTTCAGCTAAATTTTGTGTCTGCTGGTGAATCTGTTACATCCAAATATAAAAAGATGTTGAGACTTTGGAAAAAGTACAGAGAAGAGCAACAAAGATAATTAGGGGGCTGGAGGCTAAAACATATGAAGAATGGTTGCAGGAATTGGGTATATCTAGTGAAAAGAAGGACCAAGGGTGACAGGATACCACAAAGAAGAGGGGGGTCAACTTATTTTTCAAAGTACCAGAAGGCAGGACAAGAAACAGTGGATGAAAATAATCAAGGAGGGAAGCAATCTAGAACTAAGGAGAAATTTCCTAGTGAGAAGAGATTGGACAGCCATTTGTCCAGAATGTTACAGGTTCTCCTGCTTGAGGAGGGTGTTGGATTAGAACCGAGGTCCCCAACCTTTTGAGCACCAGAGACTGGTTTTGTGGAGTGAGGTTTTTCTGTGGACCGGAGGGGGCGTGGTTTCATGTACTGTACCTACATACTGCGGATGGGGCTTTGCTTATTTGCGCAGCACGGTTTCTGGCATGCCATGGCCCGGTGCTGGTCCGCAGACCAGGGATTGGGGACACCTGGAGTAGAAGACCTCCAAGGTTTCTTCCAACTCTGTTATTCTGGAGCTGAGTTTCCCTGAGAGAAGATGGCAGTAGCTTGCAACTTTTCCTGCCTGCTTCTGCATGGATTTTGTGGGAAAGTTGACAGCGAAAACTGCAAATGGCAATTATATGAGTGCAGGGTGCTTGGCAACTGGAAACTTGCAATAAGTGTGAACAAGTTGCCAAGCACCTGGATAACAATCACATAACTTCAGTAATAGGCAAAACTCTAGAAGTGCCTTATGGGCTCTGAAGCTGGAAGTGCCTTATGGGCCATAAAGATCCATTTCCAAGGCCATTGTAATTTAAAATGGTAGTTAAGCAACCAGTTGTATGTTTAGGATTGCTACTATATTATACTACAAATACTATTTTGTTGACACTAGAAAAAACACCAGTTACTGTCCCTTATTTGTATTTGATAATGGGACCTTGATAGGGCCACACGGGAAGAATAACATCAGAAAGTGGTTACAAGAGAAAAAATGTTTGGAATATACTGCTCTGAAGGAGTTCTTTATCCAATGAACTTTATCATAATGCTTTGTAAAATAAGTAAAACCTTTAACTCTTAATGCCTTATCAGTGGTCTTATAAGAGGAAGATAAATGGAATTTTTTTAAAAAAAGACGAGCTAACTTTAGTGGAGTTGTCTCAAAATATTCTTGATGTATGAGGAGGAAATCCAAGTAATATCTTTTGTGGGTGCTACTTTAGAACACAAGGCTAGCACTGATGATTGGTTTGGGTAATGAAATGTCTGCAAGAAAATGTCAAGCTTAGAAAACACCAAGGACTTCTGACAAGTCTTCTCTGTCTGTAATTGGCAAAAAGCACATTATTATTTTGGTATTGGGATCAGTGCCTGGAGGTATGCTTTGACTATGCATTTTATTAATCATTATTTTGTTTATAGTTCAAGCAAACAATTAAAAAATAGGAATGAATTGAGTTTTGAAGTGACCATGAAGGAAAAGTATGCACTGTACAAAAAATAATTGAGGTTTTAACACTCATTGTTTGTAAATAAATGGGATTAAAGGAACAAACTTTAAATACTTCTGCCATTATCTTTCTTAAAAGATGAGAAATGTAATTTTGATTCCTTTTAAATTAAATATAAATGTAAAGAAATGAAAACTACATAACATTTGAATATACATGTTTTCAAATACTTCGTAATTGTTTTTCAGCTGACATAGCTCAAAGGTATAGGATAAGTAAATACCCAACCTTGAAGTTGTTCCGGAATGGAATGATGATGAAGAGAGAGTATCGAGGTCAAAGATCAGTGACGGCAATAGCAGATTATATCCGGCAACAGAAAAGCAATCCAATTAGAGAAGTACTAAGCTTGGAAGAAATTAATTCTCTTGATGTGAGTTTGTATGCATATAAGTGTATGTTGATTGCCATATATAAATTGGAAAATTTATGTTTGTTGCTTAGTAAATTATATTTATTTTCTCATTTAATGAAGACTGTTTAGAAATCTTATAACCTCTGTTAAAATTTTAATATTTTAAACTTTTAAAATGTTTTTAAAATTAATGTTAATTTTAATATCTTCCTTGGTAGCATTGCAAATATTGTAGAATAATTTTAGTTACGTGATCTACATTGCTATGAAAGCAAACTTATTAGTCATATAATTTGCAGTGCTAAAATTTCCAAATTATTTATTTACTTATTTATTATTTAAATTTATATACCGCCCTATTCCTGTAGGACTCAGGGCGGTTTACAGGGAGAATTAAAATACATAGCATACAAAAATTAAAAGCAGTTAAACACTATAATTAAATTACAGTCCCTGAAATTAAACTAAAACCCAATTAAATTAAATTAGTTAAAACCCCTCAGTTTGGGCCAAACAGCTCGAAGAACCAGGTTTTCAAGTCCCAGCGAAATGAGCGAAGGTTGGGGGCAGTCCTGAGTTCCGTGGGAAGTTGGTTCCATAGGGCCAGTGCACCCACAGAGAACACCCTTCCCCTGGGAATAACCCGCCAGCATTCCTTAACCGGCGGTACCCTGAGAAGGCCCTCCCTGTGGGAGCGCACAGGACGATGGGAAATTGATGCCGGCAGCAGGTGTTCCCTTAGATAATCCGGACCCAAGCCATTTAGAGCTTTATAGGTCATTATCAGCACCTTGAATCTCACCCGGAGGGCAACCAGAAGCCAATGCAGCTCATGGAGAAGAGTTGTTACACGGGAGTATCAGGAAACTCCCATAACAACTCGCGCGGCTGCATTCTGCACCAGTTGAAGCTTCCGAGTGGTCCTCAAGGGCAGCCCCATGTAGAGAGCGTTGCAGTAGTCTAGCCAGGAGTCACGAGTGCATGGCTGACTGTGCGTAGGGCATCTTGGTCCAGATAGGGCCGCAACTGGTGCACCAGATGAAGCTGGGCAAAAGCCCCCCTGGTCATGGCTCTTATATGGTCTTCAAAATTAAGCCGTGAATCCAAGAGGACACCCAAGTTGCGAGCCCTATCGACGGGGGGTAACACCTCACCCCCCATCATTAGGGATGGAACAACCTGGTTAACCCGAGATGCCGGTATGCAAAGCCACTCAGTCTTGGCAGGATTGAGACGAAGCCTGTTTCTCCCCATCCAAACCTGGACCGCCTCCAGGCAACGGGACATCACATCGAGTGCATCACTGGGTTGGTTCGGGGTGGAAAGAAAAAGTTGGGTATCATCAGCGTACTAATGATACCCCACCCCGAAACCATGAATGAGCTCGCTCAGCGGCTTCATGTAGATGTTGAACAGGAGGGGAGAGAGGACCAACCCCTGAGGGACTCCACAAACGAGAGACCTTGGGGCGGACCTCTGCCCTCCCCTCAACACCGACTGCGAGCAGCCCAGGAGGTAGGAGGAGAACCACCGTAAAACAGTGCCTCCCACTCCCAACTCCCTGAGACGCCGCAGTAAGATATCATGGTTGATGGTATCGAAAGCCGCTGAGAGGTCTAAAAGGACGAGGACAGAGGAACATCCCCTGTCCCGAGCCCGCCAGAGATCATTCACCAGTGCGACCAATGCCGTCTCCGTGCTGTACCCGGGTCTGAAACCCGATTGGTACGGATCAAGATAATCAGTTTCCTCCAGGAACAGAGGAAGCTGATGCGCCAACACACTCTCAACAATCTTCGCCAAAAAGCGAAGGTCCAGGGCAGGCTTCTTGAGGAGGGGTCTCACCACCGCCTCCTTCAAGGCGGCAGGAAAGATACCCTCCTTCAAGGAAGCAGATATTACTGCCTGGAACCAGCCTCGTGTCTCCTCCCGAGCTGCATAAACCAGCCAGGAGGGGCACGGGTCCAGTAAACAAGTGGTGGAGCTCAGTCTCCTCATGATCCTGTCCACGTCATTGGGGGAAACAGGGTCGAACTCAGTCCAGATAACATGCTCAAGACCGCTTGATTCCTCCATGTAAGACTCTGCCCAGTCAGAGTCCAAACCGGTCCAGATCTGAGCGATTTTGTCCACCAGATGATAACTAAACTCCTCAGCCCGTCCCTGTAAGGGTTCCTCCCTTGTCTCCCGATTAAGGAGAGAGCGAGTCACCCTAAACAGGGCAGCTGGGCGATTATCTGCGGACGTGATGAGGGCAGCGAAGTAATTAGACTTCGCCATCCTCATCCCAGCGAGATAAGACCTTGTGAATCGGTCAGATTCAGACCGGGTGGATATCCAACCGCTCTCTAGACCCCGTCTCTGATGCTTCATCTCCCAGAGCTCCATAGAAAACCATGGGGCCCAACGGGATCTGTGCCGGGTCTGGGGTCGCAAGGGTACAATACGTTTGAGTGCCTCGGTGGCCGCCCTTTCCCAGGCGTCCACCAAGGCATCGACCGGGCTGTGAGTGAGAGAGATAGGTAAGGACCCAAGCACCATCTAGAACCGTTATGGGTCCATCAGGCGCCTAAGACGGAACCACCTGGTCGGTTCCACAGCCCGGCGACGGGGGGTGACACAGTGGAAGACCAGCCGCAGGAGATAATGATCAGACTATGACAGGGGGACAATAGTTGGCAAGCCCCCTCCCAGATCATCCAACCATTGCCCAGATAGAAAAATCAGGTCAAGAGTGTGACCCACCCCATGAGTTGGGCCCTGAATTACTTGGGTCAGGTCCATGGCCGTCATGGAAGCCATGAACTCCCGAGCTAACTCTGACGACTCTCCCAGGGAAGGCAGGTTGAAGTCGCCCAGAACTATAAGTCTGGGAAACTCCACCGTCAACCTTGAGAGGGTGTCAAGCAGCTCAGGCAGGGCCGTTGCTACACAGCTGGGTGCCAGGTATGTTAGCAACAGTCCCAACTGAGCCCGAGAGCCACATCTCATGAGAAGGGACTCACTCCCGCCTATCTGGACAATGGTGGTCTCCCGCGGACATAAGGTTTCCCATATAACCACCGCCACCCCACCGCCCCTGCCCTGAGCCCGAGGCTGGTGTAGCACACAGAAACCCGGAGGGCACAGTTCAACCAGAGGGACACTGCCCTCTGGGCCCAACCAGGTCTCCGTAATGCATGCCAGTTTTGGATCTGGCATTAAAATACACCAGTCTGAGCTCAGGGTCCTGGTCCCCCTCACCCCTGGATAAAAGGGTACTAACCGGAGGGTCAGAACACGCCACCACTCGAAGACAGCGGGGGTGCGGTCCCAGATATTGATGCGGCCCTCCGTGTAACTGCCTGCTGCTTTTCCCAATCATCATGGGGATTTGCAACCCCACCCCAATATCAGCGGAACTAAAAACCCATGCCCCCAACCCCATCTCACCGGAAACTATTGTAGGCCCAGACTGACAGCCGGTTGATGAAACACACACCAATTCCCTCCCCTCCCTCCCATTTCCCCCCCTCCCTAAACTTTAAAACAACCGGCTAAAAAACATACCAGGGGTCTCTTAATGCATTTCCACCAGAGGCCCCTATTTAAGCCCAGCCACCATGACAAAGTGGACAAGGGACCGGATTAAGACAGAGATGAGGCAGATTTAAGTCCACTATCAGCGATCAAAGATAACCTCAATCGCTCCCTCTCTATCCAACCTATCTCCTCTCACATTAGGAAACAATAAAAGAAGTATTAAATATGACTGGCCGTCTTGATTCCTAAAGAAATGAGATATACCTTTAATAAACAGTCATTATAATCTTATCATGGCCTCCTGTAAATGAGAATAGATATGCAGAGAATCTTGAAGTTTATGTGTGTTTTAAGCCCCAAAATATATTGGATATATATATAAATTTTATTAGTTTTTATAGGATTAGGAATGAGGTGGATTCAGAATTGGGGTTGGGATATGGGTTAGGATTAGGATTAGGGTTGGAGTTAAGATTTTTTCAAATAACATTCTCAATAGTTAGCAAACAGATAACGTCGGGGTTCATGTGTTTAACAAAAAATAATAGACAATAGTTATCATCAACAATATGTTAATCATGCGATAGTCTTTTTGCTAATATATATTCAAAGTTACATATCACATTCCTTTCTCTCTAACTCGTTTTTCTAGTCATTGAAAGAAATTATCTAAAATACACTGAATCTTCTTTTTCTTTTATCTTTAAAATCAATCTATCCATTTCTTTACTCTCTAAAATTTTGTTAATTCTTCTTCAGTTAGTAAAATTTAATGTTTCCACTATTGGACAAATACAATTCTTGCTGCAGTTAGTACATGTAAAATTAAATATATACAATCTTTCTCATAATTTATTATTCCTAACAAAAATAATTCTGGCTTAAAGTCTATTTGTTTTTTAGTTATTTTCTCCAACCAGAAATGTATTTTTAACCAAAGTTGTTTTGCTTAGGGCAGGGGTGTCAAACTCAATTTCATTGAGGGCCACATCAGCAATATGGTTGCCCTTGGGGGGCCGGGTGGGTGTGACCAAGTGGGCGTGGCCGGGTGGGCATGGCCAGCTCAACGCTGCTCACTCAGCACAGCTTACTCAAAATGCCTGGGTCAGGAGAGAACAAGTTGCACCAGCTAATTTCATGTGGGGAAATCTCATTGCCCCACAAGCTCTTCACCTCCCCAAACATCTGCAGCCAAGCATGTGCAGAGGATGGAAAGGGCCTTCTTCCCAAGCCTAGGCATGATTGGTAGTTTGTTAGCTCAGATGTAGATAGCCTCCTAGTCTCCAAGCTGAGAGAGAGAGGGGGGAGGGAGGGAGAGAGAGAACCTTCTTCTGCCTTGACAGATCTCTGGAGAGCAAGAGGAGGCAGGGAGCAGCACTTCCCAGTCCTGCATGAGGGAGGCTGGCCCTTCTTGAAAGGGAATCCCCATTTCCACTCATCCATGGATGGAGGAAAAAATCAGCAATCCACCATCACTCAGAAGCTGGTCTAGCAGCCACAAGGACTACTCAGCCTCCATTTCTGATCAGATTCTGATATTTTCAGAGCTGCCTTCCAGTCTCTCATTGCAAGGAGGGGGGGAGAAATCAAGCTTTCCCAAATAGGAAACAAGGAACCACTTGCTCCATTTTTTCCCAACAACTCTCCTATGTCCATGAAGCCCAGAAATAGAGTTCAAAATCCCTGAAATATCCATTCAAAATTTAGCTTTTGCAAGCAATGCTGGTTAGTTCTTTCAAGGTCTGTCAGTCTGTCCTTTGGGGGAGACCCAAAACATCCCTCCATTGATTTCAACATATTTTCCACCAAGAATCAGACTGAGCAGAATGTGGTTTGGGGACCTAGGGGGCAAGGGGATGGGGCTCATGGGGGCACTGGCAGGGATGGCCCGTGGAAAAGGAGGCCAGCGGCATGTGATCCAGGCTGGGAACATGTGGGGGGGAGCAACTCCAGGACAGAGGGATGGAGCCAGTCTGGGCACTGCCCAAAATTGCAGGAGCGTGGCTGCTGCCTCACTCTTGTGGCTCCAAAGGGCTGCCCAGCATTCTGCCTCACCCTCCCAACTCTCCGCAGCCCCAGGCCCGCTTGCACTGAAGGGCACAAGGAGACTTTGAAACTGACAGCACATTTTCTCCTCCACACAAATCTGGAGACATTCCCAGGCCACCAAGGCCCAGGGCTGTGGTGTTCACAGAGCCAAGGGTGGCACCTATTCTGGAACAGTTGAGGCGCAAAGGAGCATCTGGGTATGCCCCAGCATGACTCCTGCTGAAAGAAACTTGGCAGTAGTGTTCCTGAGGGGCAGGCAGGGTGGCAAAAACAGTTTTTAGTGCTCAGCTCTACTATACCACCCAGACCCAGCCTGTAAAATATCCGGCTGCAGCTTCTCCTCCAATTGGTCCCGCTTTCCCTGCACAGATCAAATGGGAGATCCGCTCCAGGTTTTCCAGCCAGCCTGACCATTTCCCGAGTCAAATGCATCCTTAGAGCTAAGGAGCTGCTCTGGCTACTGCGTTCCCCGCCTGCCTTTCAAGTTGGGATAGACTGCTCTTCAACTTTAGAAGGAAAGACACCCAGACCCCAGCCTGTAAAAAATCACACTCTACCTCCGGCTGGAGCTTCTCCTCCAGTTGGTCCTGCTTTCCCTGTGCAGACCAAATGGGAGATCCGTTCCAGCTTTTCCAGCCAGCCCGGCAAAGGAGCCATCTGCGGCTCTTTCTCTGGCTGCCTCAAGTCTGTCTTCCTGCCTGGGCACTTCTCCCCCTCACCGGCTGGGTGTTGCTCCCTTCCCCCCTATCCTACCTCACTCCCTCCTACCTACCTGGAGACTAACAGCTGCAAATGGTGCTGGGCTCCACCAGCCCACGTGCACTTGCTGCCTCCTACTGAGCAAGTGCTCAGCCGGGCCGGCACCAAGGTGGTGGGGGCCGGACCTTTGTAATTTCCAGGAGAGTTGTGCGGGCCGGATTCAATCATGTGGCGGGCCGTTTGTGGCCCGCGGGCCTTGTGTTTGACATGTCTGGCTTAGGGCATGTATATGGTAATAAGTACCTGGTCTTTATTTGCATTTCCAACACTTACTTGAAGTTTTTAAACATTTTTTGCTAACCTCACTGGTGTCATATCCATCTGTAAAACATTTTTAATAATAATAATAATAATAATAATAATAATAATAATAATAATAATAATAATAATAATAATAATAATAAAGTTGGAAGGGACCTTGGAGGTCATCTAGTCCAACCCCCTGCTCAGGCAGGAAACCTTATACCATTTCAGACAAATGGCTGTCCAGTCTCTTCTTAAAAGCTTCCAGTGTTGGAGCATTCACCACCTCTGGAGGCAGGTTGTTCCACTGGTTAATTGTTCTGTCAGGAAGTTTCTCCTTAGTTCTAGGTTGCTTCTCTCCTTGACTAGTTTCCATCCATTGCTTCTTGTCCTGCTTTCAGGTGCTTTGGAGAATAGCTTGACTCCCTCTTCTTTGTGGCAGCCCCTGAGATATTGGAACACTGCTATCATGTCACCCCTTACTCTTCTCTTCGTTAAACTACACATACCCAATTCCAGCAACCGTTTCCTAGATGTTTTGGCCTCCAGCCCCCTAATCATCTTTGTTGCTCTTCTCTGTACCCTTTCTAGAGTCTCGACATCTTTTTTACATCGTGGTGACCAAAACTGGATGCAGTATTCCAGGTGTGGCCTTACCAAAGCATTGTAAAGTGGTATTAGTACTTCACTTGATCTTGATTCTATCCCTCTGTTAATGCAGCCTAGCACTGTGTTGGCTTTTTTGGCAGCTGCAGCACACTGCTGGCTTATATTGAAGTGATTGTCTACTAAGACTCTGAGATTCCTCTCACAGTTACTACTATTGAGCAAGGTACCATCTATACTATACCTATGCATTTGATTTTTCCTCCCTAAATGTAGAACCTTACTTTTTTCACCATTGAATTTCATTTTGTTAGATAGTGCCCATTGTTCGAGTCTGTCCAGATCCTTCTGTATCTTAAGCCTATCTTCTGGAGTATTGGCTATTCCTGCCAGCTTGGTGTCATCTGCAAATTTGATGAGTTCCCCATCTATCTCCTCATCCAAACCATTAATGAAGATATTGAAGAGCACTGGGCCAGGAACAGAGCCCTGGGGCACCCCACTACACACTTCCTTCCCTGTAGATGCGGTTCCATTGAGGACCACACGCTGAGTACGGCCTGTCAGCCAGCTACAAATCCATCTGGTGGTAATGCTATCTAACCCACATTTTTCTATCTTGTCAAGTAGTAGGTTGTGATCTACTTTATCAAATGCCTTACTGAAGTCCAAGTAAATTATATCTACAGCATTCCTCTGGTCCACTAGTTTTGTCACTTGGTCAAAGAATGTAATAAGATTTGTCTGGCATGATCTGTTTTTGACAAACCCATGTTGACTTTTAGTGATGACTTTGTTTGCCACTGCTTTAGTTAATTTGACATTTCTTTCCCATAACCTTTGCCAGTCTTCTAATTCTATATTATATCCAAAGCTCTTTGTCCATATTATCATTGTTTGTTTTACTTGTTCTTCTCCATCTTTTAGGTTTAACAGATATTTATGTCTTAGTCCTATTAGATCTCTCAGCGGCTTTTGATACCATCAACCATGGTATCTTACTGCGACGTTTTGGGGGGTTTGGAGTGGGAGGCACTGTTTTATGGTGGTTCTCCTACCTCTCGGGCCATTCACAGACAGTGTTGGCAGGAGGGCAGAGGTCAACCCTGAGGCCCCTTAGTTGTGGGGTGTCCCTGGGGTTGGTCCTCTCTCCCCTCTTGTTCAACATCTATATGAAGCCACTGGGTGAGATCATCCGTGGTTTTGGGATGAGGTATCATCAATATGCTGATGATACCCAGCTTTTGATCTCTACCCCGAACCAACCCAGTGATGCCCTCGATGTCCCGGTGCCCGGAAGCGGTATGAATCTGGATGGGGAAGAACAGGCTCCAGCTGAACCCAGCCAAGACTGAGTGGCTGTACATACCGGCATCTCATTTAGTCCAAAAGGTTCCATCTTTGGTTATGGGAGGAGAGGTATTACTTCCCGTTGATAGGGCGCGCAACTTAGGCATCCTCCTGGATACACGACTCAGTTTTGAAGATCATATAAGAGTTGTGGCCAGGGGGGCTTTTGCCCAGGTTCGCCTGATGCACTAGTTGCGCCCCTATCTGGACTGAGATGCTCTTCGTACGGTCACTCATGTGCTCGTTACCTCCCGTATAGATTACTGCAATGCTGTCTACATGGGGATGCCCTTGAAGACCACCCGGAGGCTCCAGCTGGTGCAGAATGCGGCCACGTGGGTTATGATGGGAGTATCCTGGTACTCCCATATTACACCCTTCCTGCGTGAGCTGCATTGGTTACTGGTTGCCCTCCAGGTGAGATTTAAGGTGCTGGTTCTTACCTATAAAGCCCTAGATGGCTTAGACCCAGGATATTTGCAGGACCGTCTGCTGCCAGGAATGACTTCCCATCGCCCGATGCGCTCACACAGGGCCTCCTCAGGGTGCCATTGGCTAGACAATGTTGGCTGGCGACCCCCAGGGGGAGGGCCTTCTGTGTGGGAGCGCCTGCCCTGTGGAATCAGCTTCCCCTTGAGCTCCGGATGGCCTCAAAACATTTCTTTTCCATCAGGCTGACCTGGACTAATGATAGGGTTTTAAAAAGAAAATGTTTTTAATATTTTATCACTGGGGCTTGTTAGTTTAATCTTTTTTTAACATTTGTATTATTGTGTTTTATTGTTGTTAGCCGCCCTGAGTCCTTCGGGAGATAGGGCGGCATATAAGTCCCAATAATTAATAAACAAACAAACAAACAAACAAACAAACAAACAAACTTTTCATCTGTTTTTAACAGTATTTGGTCAAATTCTGTTTGTTCTTTATAGAATCCCATTATTTTAAGGATTCTCATTTTCATATCTTGTTTTGATTTGCAAATATGGCCACCATGATAGATCAATACTTTGTTCTTGTAAATCTTGTCTGTCTTTCAGTTTTCCTTCATTGTCCAAGATATCTTTATAAGTTTACAACTTTATCTTAATTAATTAAATTTGGATAAGCAAAAGCTTCCATTGTTGAAAGCCATTCAGGTATCTTAATGTAAATTTTTGCTTTTATTTTTTCCCATTCTGAAAGAAGTGCATTTCTTATAAAGTGGTTTCGAAAATATCGATGTATTTTATTCTTCCCATACCACAGAAAAGTATGTTAACCAATTTGTAGGTCATGCCCCTCTAGGTTTAATAGTCTTTTATCTTTAAGCATTATTCATTCTTTAAACCATGTTAAAATAGTTGCTTGGTAGTATAACATCCAATCCGGCAATCTAAATCCTCCACTTTCTTTCACTTCTTGTAGCATTTTCAGTCTAATTCTAGCTTTTTTTCCTTGCCAGATAAATTTCAGTATTGATGTAGTCAATTCATCAAAAAAGACTTTTCCTAGCCTTATAGGAATAGTTTGAAATAAAAAGTATTTTTGGCAAGATATTCATTTTTACTGTTGCTGTTCTCCCCAGTATTGAAAGTTGTAGGTTTTTCCACTTTTCCAGGTCCAGTTTTATTTATTTTAGGAGTCTTACATAGTTATCTTCTTTTATTGTTACACATCTTGCTGTTAGGTAAATTCCCAAATATTTAACTTTTTAAACTATTTGAAGATTTGTTTTTGTTTTTCTGCTAGTTGATTTTTTTCCCTGTTAGATTCTTTGTTATCACTTTAGTCTTTTCTCTGTTTATTTTCTACCCAAATTTTTCCATTTTCTCTATAAGTTTAGTGCTTGTTTCCAGTGGATTTTCCAATATAAAAACCAAGTCATCTGCAAATGCTTGTAGTTTATATTTTTCATCTTTTATCTCCAGTCCTTTAATTTCTATATCTTGTCTGATGTTTCGGTTCAATACTTCCAGTGTTTGTATGGAGATAGTTGGCATCCCTGTCTTGTGCTTTTTTTAATGTTAAAAGTTTTCTGTAAAATCTCTATTTACAATTATTTTGGCTGTTTGTTTATAATAAATTGTTTTAATTACATTTATAAAGTTTTCTCCAAAATCCATTTCCACTAGTTGCTGGAACATGAATTGTCAGTTTACCTTGTCAAACGCTTTCTGTGCATCAAGGAATATTAAAGCCATCTGTTTCCCTGGATGAGTTTCATAGTACTCTAACTGGAATCATTCTTTTTTTATCTTTTTTTTTTATTAAAAAGTTTTATAAAAGTTACAATACAAACCCACCACCCCTCCCCCTCCCCCACTTCCCAGAACTGAATACAGGGTTACAAAAATAACAATCAAAATCTAAATAACATTAACCAACTATATATGTAACCAGGTTCCTAACGCATTTTAACTCCCCTTTAACATAAACACAAACAAGATAAAAGTAAACATAATAATAAGAATGTAAAAACAAGATAATATCCATATTAATAAACAATACTAATAATAAAAATAATAATAAAATATAAAAACTAATAAAAATACCATTAAAATGTACTAATATTAATAATATCATTCTATAATTCATGCATAAGCTAGATGAAACATTTTAGTCCCATATTTGTTCTGAATATAATCTATCCATCTTCTCCAGACCGAAATGTATCTTTCTTGTGAATGATCCTTCAAATAAGCAGAAATCTTAGCCATTTCTGCCAAATTTGACACCTTAAGTGTCTAATCTTCTATAGTAGGCAAACTATCTTTTTTCCAATATTGACCTACCAAGAGCCTTGCAGCTGTTATCAAGTTCAACATCAAATTTGTTTCTTTAGTATCACAATCTATAACAATACCCAATATTAAAGCATTATATATTCTCTTTATATGCGCTCGGTTTTGATCTTTAATTTGTTTTACCAAATTTTCATCAGTTAATGTAATACCAATTTTCTGATCTATCTTCCACCTCGTTTGCAATTGAGTATATTGAAACCAAGACTGTATGATATTTTCTTGTTTTAACTCACCTAATGATTTTAATTGCCAACCATTCCCTATCCATTTAAATAATTCCTTATGTGAAGTCATATCCAAGCTCACACCCACAGATACACCCTCTATCGCATGCCCGGGAATCCCCCAAATTGGTATTTTATAATTTAACTTATAATAATATTTTTCCCATACGTGCAATAAGGCACTTCTTAAAATGTGAGATTTAAATGCCTTATCCACTTTTTTATCATAAACTAAATATGCATGCCACCCATATAATAAGTCCCATCCCTCAGAGTCATTTGTTAAATTAAGCCAGTCACTAACCGCTGATAAAACAACCGCATCATAATATAATTTCAAATTAGGCACTTTAAGTCCTCCTCTTTCCCGTACATCGTCTAAGATCTTAAATTTAACTCTCGGTCTTTTCCCTGCCCAAATAAATTTATTAATACCCTTCTGCCACTCATCCAGATTATTCGCTCTCAGGGGTGCCCCCCCTGCCTGGGTGCGACCCGCTTCTGTTTTTACCTCTCCTCTTGATGACGGGCCCAATTATTGGGACCCTGAGAGATGGGGAGGGATAGGAGTCTTCGTTATAAATTTAATAAGAGGCCCCTGGTTTGTTTTTTATCCAAACATTTTAAAGGGTTAGGGAGGGGGGAGGGATTGTGGGTTTGGTCAGAATTTGGGCGGTATCCACCAACTGCTATTCAGGCCAGGCTCAGTGGGATGGGGCCTGGGCTGGGTGCCTCTGGGGCCCCGGACTTGGGTGTGGGATTATCTATCCCCACGACATTTGGGAAAGGCAGCAGGTGATCGAACAGAGAGCCGTATCGATACCCTGGAGCGTGTCCCCGCTGCCTTCAAGCGGTGATGTGTTCCGATTCTCTGGTTTCAACCTGTGGTTCTGGGGACAAGGATGAGCAGCCACCTGAGCTCAGGCTTGTGTATTTTAATGCCAGGTCTGTAGTTAATAAGGCTCCTCTCATCCAAGATTTGGTTGAGGAGGAGCGTGCGGACCTAGCTTGCATTACAGAGACCTGGTTGGGCCCAGAGGGTGGTGTCCCTCTGATTGATCTCTGCCCAGCAGGTATCCGGGTGCTTCACCGGCCTCGGGCTCAGGGTAGGGGCGGGGATGTGGCGGTAGTTGTGAAAGAGACCTTATGTCCGTGGGAGGCCACCATTGTCCAAATATCCCGGTGTGAGTCTCTCCTCCTGAGATGTGGCCCTAGGGCTCAGTTGAGCTTGCTGCTGGTGTACCTTTCGCCTAGTCACGTAGCAGCAGCCCTGCCTGAGCTTTTCGATATCCTCACGGGGTTGGTGATTGAGTTCCCCAAACTTATGATTTTGTGGACTTCAACCTGGCATCCCTGGGGGGATCATCTGAGTTGGCTCGGGAGTTCATGGCTTCCATGACGGCTATGGACCTGATGCAAGTAATTCAGGGCCCGACTTATGGGGGGGTCACATGCTCAATTTTGTTTTTCTATCTGGATGATGGTTAGATGATCTGGGTGGGGTTCTCCAATTATTATGCCCCTGTCATGGATCGATCATCATCTCCTGCAGCTGGTCTTCCATTTCTCCACTCCCCATCACGGGGTTATGGAACCAACAAGATGGTTCCGCCATAGGCGCTTAATGGACCCGGAGCGGTTCCAGGTGGCGCTCGGGTCCCCACCTGCCGCCTTCGCTCACAGCTCGGCCGATGCCCTGGTGGAAGCCTGGGAAAAGGCAGCCACGGAGGCACTCGACCGTGTTGTACCCATGCAGCCCCTGACCTGGCGCAGATCCCAGTGGGCTTCATGGTTCTCTGTAGAGCTCTGGGAGATGAAGCGTCGGAGTCGGGGCCTAGAGAGCTGTTGGAGATCCAGCCGGTCTGAATCCGACCGATTGCGACTAAGGTCCTCTATGAGGTCTTATCTCGCGGCGATGAGGACGGCAAGGTCTAACTACTTTGCTACCCTTATCGCGTCCACAGATAATGGCCCGGCCACCCTGTTTAGGGTGACCCACTCCCTCCTCAATCATGAGGTGAGGGAGGAGCCCTTGCAGGGTCGTGCTGAGGAGTTTAGCCAACATCTGTCAGACAAAATCGCTCGGATCCGGACCGGTCTGGACTCCGACTGGGCAGAGTCTGACGGTGGTGACATGGGTGATCTTGGTGATATTATCTGGGAAGAGTTCAATCCTGTGACTCCGGAAGATGTGGACAGGATCATGGGGGTCCACCATGTGTTTATTGGACCCGTGCCCCTTCTGGCTGGTTTATGCGGCTCAGGAGGGGACACGAGGCTGGCTCCAGGCAGTGATAACTGCTTCTTTGAGTGAGGGTAGCTTTCCCGCTGCATTGAAGGAGGCGGTAGTGAGACCCCTTCTCAAGAAGCCTGCCCTGAACCCGGCTATTTTGAACAACTGTCCAGTCTCCAACCTTTGCTTTCTTGCGAAGGTTGTTGAGAGCGTGGTGGCGCATCAGCTCCCTCTGTTCCTGGAGGAAGCTGATTATCTGGACCCATACCAATCGGGCTTCAGGCCCGGGTACAGCACGGAGACGGCATTGGTCGCGCTGATGAATGATCTCTGGCAGGCTCGGAACAGAGGTTGCTCCTTTGTCCTAGTCCTATTAGATCTCTCAGCAGCTTTCAATACCATCGATCATGGTATCTTACTGTGACATCTCAGGGGGTTGGGAGTGGGAGGCACTGTTTTGCAGTGGTTCTCCTCCTACCTCCTGGGATGTTCGCAGTCGGTGCTGGCAAGAGGGCAGAGGTCGGCCTCGAGGCCTCTCGTTTGTGGAGTTCCTCAGGTCGGTCCTCTCGCCTCTCCTGTTCAACATCTATATGTAACCACTGGATGAGATCATTAGTGGTTTTGGGGTCGGGTACCATCAGTATGCTGATGATACCCAGCTTTTCATCTCCACCCCAAACCACCCCAGTGATGCCCTCAATGTGATGTCCCGTTGCCTGGAGGCGGTTCGGGTCTGGATGGGGAGGAACAGGCTTTGGCTCAATCCCGACAAAACTGAGTGGTTGTATGTGCCGGCATCTCGGGAAACTCAGGTTATTCTATCTTTAACCATGGGGGATAAGGTATTACCCCCCTAGATAGGGCTCGCAACTTGGGTGTCCTCCTGGATTCACAGCTCTCCCTGGAAGATCATATAGGAGCTGTGACCAGAGTAGCCTTTGCCCAGGTTCAGCTGGTGCACCAGTTGCGACCCTATCTGGACTGGGACGCCTTGTGTACAGTCACTCATGCGCTCGTGACCTCTTGTTTAGACTACTGCAATGCTCTGTACATGGGGCTGCCCTTGAGGACCACTCGGAGGCGGCTGCGCGAGTTGTGTTGGTCTCCCGATACTCCCATGTAACACCTCTATTCCATGAACTGCATTGGCTTCCAATTGCCCTCCGGGTGAGATTCAAGGTGCTGGTGATGACCTATAAAGCCCTAAATGGCATGGGTTCAGATTACTTACGGAAACACCTGCTGCTGGTGTCAACTTCCCTTTGTCCAGTGCGCTCCCACAGAGAGGGCCTCCTCAGGGTGCCGTTGGTCAGAGAGTGTTGGCTAGCGGCCCCCAGGGGCAGGGCGTTCTCTGTGGGTGCACCAGACCTTTGTAATCATTTACTGGTCAAGCCCCGGATGGCTCCTGACCTTCGCTCTTTCCGCCGTGACCTGAAAACTAACCTATTTGAACAAGCCGGCCTGGTCTGATGGGTTTGGGGTATTTTAATTGTAATTTTAATTAACTTTTTACTGCAATTGGGCTATTCTATTTAATTCTCATTTTAACTTTTGTATATTGTATTTTTATTGCATTTTATTGCCCTGTACACTGCCCTGAGTCCTTTGGGAGAAGGGCGGTATAGAAATTAAATTAATAATAATAATAAATAATAATAAATTGGCATCCTTTTTCAATATAGGTATCATTTGAAACAAAAAAAGAAACTTTGGTCAAAACCTGCATTAATCTATTTGCCAATATTTTTTGCAAAGATCTTATAACCTATATTTAAAAGCGATATAGGTCTATAATTCTTTCATTGGGTGGGATCTTGCTCCTCCTTTGTAATCAGCGATATAAAAGCCCTTCTCCAGGATGGAGGCACCACCCCTCCAGCCTGGATATTGTTAAATAATTCCTTTAACAGTTCTACCATCTCTGCAAATAATAATTTATAATAAGTTGCTGATAACCCATCTGTACCAGGAGCCTTACCCAATTTTAACTGTTTAATTGCTGAAATGATTTCCTCGGAAGTAATTAATCGATTCATCTCCTCCCGTTGCTTATTTGAGAGTGTAGGAATATGTGCTTCCTGTAAATACTTATCTATATCTAAAGCTTGTATATTCTCAGTAGCATATAAATTTGCATAAAAATCTAAAAAACCCTTATTAATCAAATTTTGTTGATAAACCTCTTTACCCTTATATTCTATTTTCTCTATAGTACGTAATTTCTGTTTTTTCCTTAATTGATAAGTTAACCACCTACCAGGTTTATTTGCATTATAAAAAGTATTATGTTTCGCATACCGCAAGTTAGTTGCAACCTTATCTGCCATTAACATATTAAATTGCTCTTTCAGCAAATTTATTGAATCGCTTACTCTCTTATCTAATGGGTTCAAAATAAGAGCTTTCTCTTTCAACTTAATTTCTTCTTCCAACTCTTTACATTTTTGCATCTGCTTATGCCTATGTCTATTATGCATATAAATCAAAATCCCTCTCATGTAAGCTTTACTAGCATCCCAAACCATTTCAATCGAAGTACCTTTATGCATATTCAAAGCAAAAAATTCTTTAAAATGTTCCCTACATTTCTCCGAAAACTCTAAATAAATTTTCATTCAGTCTCCAAGATCTTCTAATCCCATCTTCATTAAACAATTCCATCCATACCGGACTATGATCTGATAGTGTTCTGGAAAAAATCTTGATCTTTTTAACCCTAGAAAAAAGATCATTAGTAATTTAAAAAAAATCAATTCTAGAAAATGATTGATGCCTGTCTGAAAAGAAAGTAAAGTCTGTGTCCTCCAAATTTCGCTCCCGCCAAATATCTCTTTAATTCCAAATCATCTTTCAAATCAAAAAAGGCTTTAGGCAGTTTGGAATGATTAGGGGTATTTTTAAAAGATCCCTTCTTATCCTTACATGAGTCCAAAACACCATTCCAATCACCCATCATAATAACAGATTTATAATCCAATTGAGTTATTTTGTCGTGTAAAAACTTATAAAACTTTCTTTGCTGTTGATTAGGTGCATATAATCCAATAATGAGAACTTTCTTGCCTTGTAACAGTTGTTCAATAATAATATCTTCCTTGTATATCAGTCTCAATTAATCTAACTGGTAAGTCTTTTCTTGAGTAGATAACCACTCCACTCTTTTTATCTGGAGCAGATGCAATAAAATGTAATCCCAGTTGGGAATTAATCAAATACCTTTGATCTTTCAGACAAATATGAGTTTCTTATAAGCAAACAATATCATTTTTATGTTGCTTCAGGTAATGAAATACTTTCTTTCTTTTTTGTGGTGAATTCAGGCCATTAACATTCCAAGTCAGGAACTTTGTCACCATTCTTTGTGACCTGAAGCCTATAGAACAATGCCTGAAGATCCTCAGTTGTTCTCTTCGGTCTAGCTCCTCCCACCGCCTCAGTAGTAACAGGACCTTGTATTGTAGAACCAGAATCTATCTTCTGTTTCAATTGCTCCTTTTCTTTACGTTTATGCGCAGCCCGTGTCATTCTCTGTTCCTTTGGATCATTCTTTAACACTAAAAACTTTTCAGTAGACTCAGCCTGCTGTGCCTCTCCAGCAACCAATGACATTGCACCTTCAGTTTGCTGTTTATCTTCCAACTTTTCTTCTTTTCTCTTAAGTCGTGGAGATGGTGGTGAACCTGCTTTCAGGACATGAATATAAAAATCTTTTGCCTTTGAAATCATGAAGTCGATATTGTGTCCCTACCTAATTCACCACCATTCCGATAGGTATCTCCCATCTGAACTGAATCTGTCGATTTTAAGCTCCTCAGACAGGAAACCAAAATCTTTTCTCTTTCTCAAAATTTTTGGAGGTATTTCTTTTAAAATTATAATATCCTGACCTGCAATTTGAAATCTCTGTTGATAAAAGGCCTGGATAATTGCATTTCGGAGTGAACTCTTAGAAAAATAAATCACCATATCTCTAGGTAAATTTTTCTGCCTCACAATCCAAGAGTTAACCCTAAATATTTTATCCACCTCTCTTGATAATTCCTCAGGATTACATCCCAAAACAGGAGCTATATCTTTTGCTACCTCCTCCTTTAAGTCTTCACATGGGTTCTCTTTCAATCCTCTTATTCTCAAGACAAATTACATGTCTCTATATTGTGAGATAGTCACCTCATCCTCCATTCTATCAATTTTATTTTCAACTGTGGCAATTCTACTTTCTAATTTTGCACTGTTTTCCACAACCTCATCCACACGATCATCTAAACGTTCAATGTGTGTGGCCAGCCCTTGGAGTGCAAGCAATATGTCTTCTCTCATCTCTCTATTATTATTCTCAAAAAGATCAGCCATCTCCTCCTTTATTTGTTGAGCTGTTTGTTGAGCTTGAAGCTTCAAAGCATCCTACAAATCCTTAAGTGTAAATGCAGGTGGTGGGGGAGAAGGTGGAGGAGATTTGGGTTCGATGTGGATTGCACTGCTGGTTGTGTTACAGGAGAGGAAATTGAACTTTTAGAAACAACAGGAATTCCCTGCCGTCTTGAAGCCATTTCCCCGCTTGTTAAAATTCACTTTCCCTTATCGCTTTCACTTTCCCTCTGCACTTCAAGATAAATAAAGTCCCAGAAAAATCTTTAAAAACTCTCAAATACACAAAAATCTAATATGTTATTCAAATTTTGTTACAAAATATATCTCTTTCTTCACGCTTTGTTCTTTCAAAAAACAAAAGAAAAACATTCCGGCGCCATCTTTTCCCTTTCAAAATCAAATTAGGGTATGGAGAAAATTAATAATCCCCAAGTTAAAGTTCCAAATACATGCAAATTTAACTCCTCCTGCTCTGTCTTGCTTTCAAATCAATCACAGATCGCTATAATCAGCAGATGTGGATGCGGCGTCTAGCTTCGCCCCATCAACTCAGAGCAAAGGCATCCTGGATTCAGGGAAAGCCTTGGGCTCCAAGGAAGCTCTCACCCTCCAACTCCCAGATATTTCTGGGGGTCTAGGGGAGCTCTACCTCTACCCGAGGAAAGCTCACCTCCCCTTCTTCTCCTGAGGGAGAGGTTTACAAGCCGCGGGACAGCTGATTTTCACTGTCTCTGCAGTTCTGACGAAACCTCAGGACGGGCAGCCGAAAAAAGCCACCATTGGCACGGCGTTGCCACCGGAAGTCCTAACTGGAATCATTCTTAAATTATTTTTTATCTGTCTTTTAGGTAAAAAACTATTTTGGTCTGTTTGTACAAATTTGATCAAAAATTTCTTTAGTCTTTCTACTATTATTGAGGCAAAAATTTTATATTCTACATTTAATAGCGATATTGGTCTATAGTTTTTTTATTTGTGTTAGATCAGAGTCTTCTTTGGGTATTAAAGTAATATTGGTTTTAGTCCATGTATTTGGTATTTTAGCCTCCAGGAGTATTTCATTACACAGTTCTTTCAAAATAGAACCTATGTTTTGTAATGATATATAAAACTATGCAGGTAATCCATCTGGACCTGGAGTTTTATCATTTTTTTTCCCCCTTTTTATAGCCTCTATAATCTCCATCACTGATATTTTTCCATTTAAGATATTTTGAGTATTCTTTGAAATTTTGGGTATGTCTGCTTTTTAAAAAATTGCTGTATTTTTTCTTTTGGAATTTTCTCTGCATTGTACAGTATCTCAATAGTCTTTAATGTATTTTTTAATTGTATCATTTTGAAACTGTAATTCACCTTTGGGATCTTGTAGCTTATTTATCAGTTTTTTCTCTTTTTCTTTTTTCAGTCTATATACTAACCATCTCCCCAGCCTGTTAGCATTTTCAAAAAAGTTCTGTTTAACCCTTTTAATCTTCATAAATGGAAATGGATATCTTCTACACAGGCACATGTAAAACATTATTTTGATGAAAATATAGGTGGTTAATCAAAATGGATAAAATAACTATTATTAATGATTAATACCTTCAAGATTCTCTGCACATTTTTTTGTTACAAGGGTTTACTTGAGATCCTGGACTATGATTTTATGCTAATATTACATTTGATTCTAACAGACATCATCTGCTCTGTTTAAAGACTTGTAGAATTAATGAAAATATTAATTTCTTTAAAGGGTGAGTTAAAGTGTTATGTATGTTTTATGTGTTACAGCGCAGTAAAAGAAACATTATTGGATATTTTGAACAAAAAGACTCTGATAATTACAGGAACTTTGAAAGAGTAGCAAATATTTTACATGATGACTGTGTCTTCCTAGCTGCATTTGGGTAAGCTTTTTAAATGTATGAATTGCAATAGGTCAAATAGAAGTATATTAGTTATTGAAAATATAACTTTTATCCTTATGAATTAGCACATGATTCCAGAAAGTTTTATATTTGCTTCCTTTCTTTAATAATGGTATGAAAACAATTTTTAAAAATATATTTTTCAAATTTGGTCTTGAAACTAGTCTTTCCATAAAACAGCAGCCCTAGTTCTGTTATGTGTATCTTATATACACATTCAACCTTGGAAAATCGGCCTAGGAGGCAGAGAAATTGAGGAGCCCCTATGTTTGTGGTGATATGGTGGTGCAATGGTTAGAATGCAGTACTTCAGGCTAATTCACTGCTCACTCCAGAAGTTTGATTCTGAACAACTCAAGGTTGACTCAGCCTTCCATCCTTCCAAGGTTGGTAAAATGAGGACCGAGATTGTTGGAGGCAATATGCTGACTCTGTAAACTGCTTAGAAAGGGCTGTAAAGCACTAAGAAGCAAAAGTGCCATTGCTGTGTTTTCAGATAGGAAACTAGAGTTTTAAACTTAATTAGCTGGTCTGTTCACTGCAGTTAGCAAGTCTTAGAGTGATAATCGAGTCAGGATGTGTTGTTTGTATAAATATATCCTTGTTTGGGGTAGAAAAGCAGTTAAATTTATTTGCTTTAGCTAATAAATAATGGCTAAAATAAATGATACTTTAGCATGGTATCCGAGTTTAGCCAATGACTAAAGATTTGTTGCTATTCCAGTATTTATTTTCTTGTTTTGTATCCTAGAATAGTAAGAACAAAATTATTTTAATCCTTAGGTTTGTTTCCAAACCAGAACGATTTAGTGGGGACAACATAATATATAAGCCAACAGGGGTAAGTTTTCCCCCCCTACCTATTAAATTTGATGAAATGTTTAAAATTAGTCCAAATCCTTAAAATTATGCAGACAGGTAGTCCTCAACTTACAACCACAATTGACCCCAAAATTTATGTTGCTAAATGAGAAATTTAAGTGTGTTTTGCCCCATTTTTATGAATTTTCTCACCATATTTGCTAACTGAATCACTGCAATTGTTAAATTAGTAGCACAGTTGTTAAGTGAATCTGGTTTCCTCATTGTCTTTGCTTGTCAGAAGGTTGCAAAAGATCACATGACCCTGGGACAATGCAACCGTCATAAATGTGAATCAGTTGTCAAGCATCCCAATGTAAATCACATGATCATAGGGATGCTGCAATGGTGGTAAGTGTGAAAATTGGTCATAAATCACTTTTTCAAGTGCCGTTGTAACTTCAAACGATCACTAAGTGAACTATTGTAAGTCGAGGACTACCTGTATATGATGCTAATAACTGGATTTCATTCTTATAGAAATACAGATATAACTTGCTCAGATAGGTAGCATTTTCTAGGCTTCCAAATTATTAATTATTTATATTTCATTTATATTTCTTCTTGATCTATATACTTCATGATTTTCCACATCCATCCAAAGAATCACAAGAAAAGCCTTTCTTACAGTGAACGGTTTTTACTGTAGTTGTCTCTGGTTTTTTGTTTCTATTTAGTTTTTAAGTTCATTTCTAATTATTTTTTATTATTTTCTTAATAGATTTTTTTTTCATCTTGGGATACTGTATAGCTCTGAAGACTTCCTTTCACAAATATACACTTGCCCATATAATAGAATTCTCTGGTCTTATCAGTTTACAGACAAAAGATCTGTTTTAGTAGATAGTTGTAGCATTTCCAGATTACTAAACTGAACAACTCTGTTTTTCCTTGTGAGCCATTGTCAGTACCTCAGGCAATTTATTTAAAGCAGGGCATTTTTAATTCTAAATCATTTTATAAGTCTAGTTTGTTAGTTTCTGAACTTAAATTGTCTTTTGACATAGAGCCTTGGTGGAGCAGTGGGCTAATGTCTCCTTAAGTAACACCAGCTGCCTGCAATTAGTGCAGGTTCGCATCCCACCAGGCTCAAGGTTGACTCAGCCTTCCATCCTTCCGAGGTAGGTAAAATGAGGACCCAGATTGTTGGGGGCAATAAGCTGACTTTGTAATAATGCTGCTTGGGAGGGGGGCGAAAGCCCTAATAAGCAGGAATGAAGGCTATTGCTAAGCATATTGCTAAGCACATTGGTTTGTGCTTGAATTGTAATCCGCCCTGAGTCTTCGGAGAAGGGCGGGATATAAATGGGATTAAAATAAATAAATAAATAAATAAATAAATATTTGGTCCTAACAATTGGATCCTAGAACTTAAAACTGATATTAGAGTTTCTTGTATTCAGAGCATCAGACTCTATAATTAGGCAAAGTTCTTACGCCAAAAGGATAGATCTCATTCCAAAAAGAAAACTCCCAAGAGTTACATTACCAATCTTTGAAGCGTTCACTATATGGTAGACCTTTTTGCTGTCACATCGCAGTATAAGGGATTGATTTTTGAGAATCCAAAAGTTGATACCTTTTTAAAGATTTTTGATACTTTAATTCAAGTCATAATTATGTTCTTAAGACAATGTTAACTTCTCTGTTGCTTACAGAATAATTACCCTTATCGATCAAAGGTTAGTGCCCAATTTTCCTATGACTCAATACTCATTTTGTTAGCTGGCATTGTGATTGAATCCTAGAACCTTCAGTAAACTATCTCCAGCTGTTGGATTAGAAATAAAATCAAGACATTTTCATATAATGTTAAATTGCAGAAAAATTATTTCTTCTTACTCTGTTTTCCATATAAACTCTAATTTACAATTCAAACATGTAGATTATGGTTAGTCACAAGCAGGTTTCTCCCAGAAAATCAGAAATCTAAAAAACTACAAATACTTTTTAAAAATAGGGTTAGTTATTCAAACAAAATAGATACCTTTGCAAATATAACAAACCCTCTTTGCTCTAATTGGTAGATATTTGCAAACTTTGAGGAGGCAATAAAATGCAATAGCTGGTAGATAAATAATATAAGTTTTCAATAGATTCCCCTCCCAAGAAAATTGCAATGTGGTTACAACTATTAAGCATATATTTTCCAACTGTGAGGAAATGAAACGTTCTGGAGAACTCTAAAATGGTTTTTTTTTTCTTTTTTAATGATAGCAAACTGATTTTCTGAGATGGGTTAGCTTTTTTTATTTAACCTCTAAACTTAAAGCAGCTTTGTGCTTTGAATGAAATAGATACATATCTGAAATATCATAGAATGCTTCATTGTTGAAAATTACCTTCTGGAAAACAATCAGATCATTTCTAGAGTAACTATATTAGTTCAGTCTGTAGAAAGAACAAATATTCTATTACCTGAATGGTGCATTTTACACATCCCTATCAACCATAACATCAATAAATTCCCTGATCATAATTTTCTCACTGACTCCTTTATTTTTAGAAGCTATGGTCTGCAGCATGCGTTGCTTCCTGAGAAGAGCAATAAATTTTCTAACCATTAATGGGTGGAATATTAAATTAAAATGGTTTGACCAAATTATTCTTTTCCTATCAACAATTTCTGTTGATTCTGCCCATTCCCTGGCAAGGTCAACTGATCACATATGACAGTGATTTCATCTTCCTTATTGTACATTTAAAAAAACAACATGTCAAAGAATGACATCTTCTGTGTCATTCAGTGTCTAGCCTGATAGATTAGGGAATCATAAAAACAACAGAATAACAGAATTGGAAGAGATCTTAGAGTCCAACTTCCTGCTCAAGCAGCCTATACCATTTCAGACAAATGGTTGTTCAATCTCTTTTTAAAAACCTCCAGTGATGGAGAACCCACAACCTCTGAATTCAAGACATTCCAGTTGTTTTAACTGTCAGTAAATTTCTCTTTAATTCTAAGCTGGTTCTCCCCTTGATTAGTTTACATGTATTGCTTCTTGTTCTATTTTCATGTGCTTTGTAAAACAGGTTGACTCCCTCTTATTTGTGGCAGCCCTTAAATATTGGAACCCTGCTATCATGTCACCCCTGGTCCTTCTTTTCATTAAACTACACATACGCAATTCCTGCAACCGTTCTTTATATCAACTGTTTTTTATATGTTTAGTCCCATAATCATCTTTGTTGTTCTTCTCTTCACTCTTTCTAGAGTCCTCAGCCTCTTTTTTTATATCGTGATGACCAAAACTGGATGCGCTATTGCAACTGTGGTCTTATCAGAGCATTATATATATTATATACATTATGAAACTTCCTTGGTTTGTTCCCAAATTTGGAAAGTATTAATTCACATCTCTTGAATGCTAATCAGATAATTATTTATGCTTAAAAAGGTAAAGGTTTATCCGCACATGCATGCTAGTCATTTCCGAGATGGGCCGTTGCTCATCTCTGTTTCAAAGCCAAAGAGCCAGCACTTGTCCAAGGACATCTCCGTGGTCATGTGGCCGGCATGACTAGACGCCAAAGGCGCACGGAACATTTTTATGTGCTTTCGAACTGCTAGGTTAGCAGAAGCTGGAACGAGTAACAGGCGCTCACTCTGTTAGGCGGCACTTGGGATTCGACCCGCCAAGCTGCCATCCTTCTGATCGACAAGCTCAGCATCTTAACCCACTGAGCCACCATGTCCCTTTATTTATGCTTTTGTTGTTAGTTGCGAAGTCGTGTCCGACACATCGCGACCCTTTGGACAATGTTCCTCCAGGCCTTCCTGTCCTCTACCATCTTCTGGAGTCCATTTAAGCTCACGCCTACTGCTTCAGTGACTCCATCCAGCCACCTCATTCTCTGTCGTCCCCTTCTTCTATTGCCCTCAATCTTTCCCAGCATTAGGCTCTTCTCCAGTGAGTCCTTCCTTCTCATTTGGTGGCCAAAGTATTTGAGTTTTAGCTTTAGGATCTGGCCTTCTAAAGAGCAGTCAGGGTTGATCTCCTCTAGGACTGACCGGTTTGATCGTCTTGCAGTCCAAGGAACTCACAGGAGTCTTCTCCAGCACCATAGTTCAAAGGCTTCAATTCTTTGGCGCTCAGCCTTCCTTATGGTCCAGCTTTCACTGCCATACATTGCAACTGGGAAGACCATAGCCTTGACTATACGCACTTTTGTTGACAAGGGGATGTCTCTGCTTTTTAGTGTGCTATTTAGATTTGTCATGGCTTTCCTCCCGAGGAGCAAGCGTCTTTTAATTTCTTTTTTTTTTTATTGAAAAGTTTTTCAATACATTTTATCTTTAACATCCCAACCCCCACCCCCTCCCTCCCTTCCCAACCCAATCCCACCCTCTCACCCTCCCCTTCCCCCTCCCCCCTCCCCGACTTCCCAGAGCTGAATACAAGGTATAAAAGTAAAAAAACAATCATAAACTACCATATGCTAATAACAATAAACTATTAAGTCTACCGCACTTTAGCTCTTATAAAATGACTACAAGCAATATAAATATCCCATCAATACTTATTCAAATGCTAAATGAAACTTTTTAGTCCCATATTTATTCTGATTGTAATCAATCCATTTTTTCCACTTCGCATTATATCGTTGTTGCGAATGGTCTTTCAAATACGCTGAAATCTTTGCCATTTCTGCCAGGTTGGAAATCTTTAAAGTCCACTCTTCTATAGTCGGCAGTTCTTCCTTCTTCCAATATTGCCCTATTAAAAGTCTCGCTGCCGTAATCAAGTTCAGCATCAGCTTAATGTCCACAACAGCAGTATCAGTAATAATGCCCAGTAAAAACAATTGCGGACAAAACTTTATCCTTTTCTTGAATATCTTCTGCATATTCCACCAGATTTTAATCCAAAATGCTTTAACCTTTTTACAAGTCCACCATATATGAAAATACGTTGCATCTTCGCCACCACATCTCCAACATTTAGGCTGATATTTCGGATACATACTTGCTAACTTTTTAGGATCTAAATGCCACCTATAAAACATTTTATAAAAGTTCTCTCTTAAATTTTGAGCTTGTGTAAATTTTACATTTCTCACCCAGATCTTTTCCCAAGTGTCCATTGTAATAACTTCCTGAATATTCTGCGCCCATTTTATCATACAGTCTTTAACAATTTCTGTTTCTGAATCAATTTCTATCAATGCAAGATATCTCCGTTTGATATGTGCTGGGCCCTGATTTCTAATTTGCTAATTTCTTCCCCATCTATTTACCAGGAATTGAGAGGGCCAGATGCCATGATCTTGGTTTTCTTAATGTTTAGTTTCAACTCAAGTTTTCCACTCTCCTTCTTCACTCGCAACAAGAGGCTCTTTAGTTCACTTTCTGCCATTAGAGTGGTATCATCTGCATATCTTAGGTTGTTGATGTTTCTTCCGGCAATCTTAATTCCAACTTTTGATTCATCTAGCCCTGCCTTTCTCATGATGTGCTCTGCATATAAGTTAAATAGGCAAGGTGACAGTATACAGCCTTGCCGGACTCCTTTCCCAATTTTGAACCAATCAGTGGTTCTGTGTCCAATTCTCATTGTTGCTTTTTGGCCCGCATATAGGTTTCTTAAAAGACAAATAAGATGGTCTGGTATGCCCATCTCTTTAAGGACTTACCACAGTTTGTTATGATCCACACAATCAAAGGCTTTAGCATAGTCAATGAAACAGAAGTAGATGTTTTTCTGGAACTCTCTAGCTTTCTCCATGATTCAGCGTATGTTAGCAATTTGATCTCTAGTTCCTCTGCCTCTTCAAAATCCTGCCTGTAATTCTGGTAGTTCTCGATCCACATACTGCTGTAGTCTAGCTTGTAGAATTTTAAGCATAACTTTACTAGAATGAGAAATGAGTGCAATGGTGCGATAGTTTGAACATTCTTTGGCACTGTCTTTCTTTGGAATTGGAATGTAAACTGATCTTTTCCAATCCTGTGGCCACTGTTGAGTTTTCCAAATTTGCTGGCAAATTGAGTGTAGCACTTTTACTGCATCGTCTTTTAAGATTTTGAATAGCTCAACTGGAATACTGTCACCTCCACTAGCTTTGTTGTTGCTCAGTTTTTCTAAAGCCCACTTCACTTCGCATTCTAGGATGTCTGGCTTGAGGTCAGTGAGCACCTCATTGTGATTATCAGGGACGTTAAGCTCATTCTTGTATAGTTCTTCTGTGTAATTTTGCCACCTCTTCTTAATCTCTTCTGCCTCTGTTAGGTTCCTGCCATTTTGGTCCTTTATCATGCCCATTTTTGCATGAAATGTTCCTTTCATCTCTCTAATTTTCTTGAAAAGATCTCTGGTCTTCCCTATTCTATTGTTTTCTTCTATTTCTTTGCACTGTTCATTTAAGAAGGCATTCTTATCTCTTCTAGCTATTCTTTGGAATTCTGCATTTAATTGGGCATATCTTTCTTTTTCTTCCTTGCCTTTTGCTTCCCTCCTTTCCTCAGCTATTTGCAAAGCTTCCTCAGACAGCCATTTTGCTTTCTTGCATTTCTTTTTCTTTGGGATGGTTTTGGTTGCTACCTGTTGTACTATGTTGCGAACCTCTGTCCATAGTTCTTCAGGCACTCTGTCTATCAGATCTAATTCCTTAAATCTATTTGTCACCTCTACTGTATATTGAACAGGGATATGATTTAATTCATACCTGACTGGCCTAGTGCTTTTCCCTACTTTCTTTAATTTAAGTCTAAACTTTGCAACAAGAAGCTCATGGTCTGAGCCACAGTCAGCTCCTGGTCTTGTTTTTACTGACTGTATAGAGCTTCTCCATCTTTGGCTGCAGAGCATATAGTCAATCTGATTTCTGTGTTGACCGTCTAGTGATGTCCATGTGTAAAGCCGTCTCTTCGGTTGTTGGAAAACAGTGTTTGCTATGACCATTGTATTCTCTTGACAAAATTCTATCAGCCTGTGCCTTGCTTCATTTTGTACTCCAAGGCCAAACTTGCTTGTTATTCCTGTTATCTTTTGGCTTCCTACTTTAGCATTCCAATCCCCCATGATGATAAGGACATCATTTTTGGGTGTTAGTTCTATAAGGTGCTGTAGGGCTTCATAGAACCGGTCAATTTCATCCTCTTCAGCACCGGTGGTTGGGGCATAGACTTGGACTACTGTGATATTGAATGGTTTGCCTTGGATTTGAACTGAGATCATTCTGTCATTTTGAGGATTGTATCCCAGTATTGCTTTTCCTACTCTTTTATTGACTATGAAGGCTACTCCATTTCTTCTGAGGGATTCTTGCCCACAGTAGTATACCAGATGGTCATCTGAATTAAATTCACCCATTCCTGTCCATTTTAGTTCACTGATACCTAAGATATCGATGTTTAGTCTTGTCATCTCTTGTTTGACCACGTCCAGCTTTCCTTGATTCGTGGATCTTACATTCCAGGTTCCTATGGAGAAAAAATCTCTACAGTATCGGACTTTCCTTTCACCACCAGACATATCCACAGCTGAGCGTCCTTTCGGCTTTGGACCAGTCGCTTCATTCTTTCTAGCGCTACTAGTACTAGCCCTCTGCTCTTCCCCAGTAGCATATTGGACGCCTTCCGACCTGAGGGGCTCATCTTCCAGCGTCATATCGTTTTGCCTTTTGGTACTGTCCATAGGGTTTTCATGGCAAAGATACTGGAGTGGGTTGCCATTTCCTTCTCCAGTGGATCACGCTTTGTCAGAACTCTCGGCTATGACCTCTCCGTCTTGGGTGGCCCTGCACGGCATAGCTCATAGCTTCATTGAATTACACAAGCCCCTTCGCCACGACAAGGCAGTAATCCATGATGGGGTATTTATGCTTAGGCATAACTAAATAGAACAGTCTCAGTCCCTCAGATAATTAGCTAACAATTAAGAATGTAATCCAAAAAATCCCCTATCCTTTTTCTTCTGCAAACAAAAACAAAAAAGCTATAGCTTTCTTAGGGGGCTTTTAAAAATTTGCATTTTGACATGAAGGCTTCATAAGAAAAGAAATTAAAAAACTATAGCCTTCTGCCAATTTACTTCTGTTTCCTAATTATTTATACTTTCAACTATATTTCTTACTATACTTAATCTTGAATTGATATCGTGAATATCAGTACTATTATTCAATTTCTTGAACAATTTTATTGATAGTATTTATTTATTCAATTTATATCACTTTCCATCAATTTGAGAAACCTTCCTCCTGTAAAAGCTCTTTGAAGTATCTTCCCCGTGAGGAGAGAGGGAAGGGAATTTCTATTCCACCCTCTAAGAACACCAGTGTCTGACTACCCAGGGGAATCAAAGCTTTAAAAGAACAATTTTAATCTAAGTGGATTCATATATTTCTGAGATTTGGGGACCAAAATTTTTCCTATCTTTACTTTTGTTTTTATCTACAACTGGAAAAAGAATTAGAGAAATTCAGGACTTTTTTTTTAAAAAAAAGAAGAAAATCTTAAATGGTATCAGTGAAATCTTGTGGTGAAGCTTAGCATGGCAATTTGTTATTTCCTAAAAAGAGACTTGGCTCAGAGCCCAGAACATAGATAAGATAAAACTTTCCTGACCTTGGCACCATCTGTGAGAGATTCAGTTGAGCAGTAAAATTGGCTTTTTTGAACTGTGAATGTTAACTTTTACTGACTATTGCTTGACAAACAACTTTTACTAGAAAGATTATTTATAAACACATGAAAGATGGATGAAGATCAGTAAAAAAAAAATTGCCATGTTGAAAGCAATACATGAAACAATTCTTTCAGCTTGTGATAAAATGAGACCTAAAATAAGATTAAGATGCCAATTTAGATGCACAAAGCCAAACTTTGACTATAACCAAAGAACTAACAATGCAGAAGATAACAGAAGAAGTGGAACAATTAAATATTAAGACAGAAGACTCAATTGACCAACAAGTACAGCTGATGGAAAATGCAGACAAGGAAGTAACAACACAGAAAATGGAAATGACTTTCTATACAAATCAGAAGAAATTTGAGAAAGAACAGATTGGATTGAAGACAAATAGAGCAAACATGGGGGACTAGAATAACAGGGTGACAACTAAATGAATGGGCTAGTCCTTCCAGAAAATTGGCAATTAAATGGTCTTTAATTCAACTAACATATATAAGAATGAAGGGAGATTTATTTGATGATTTAAAAGTGCTGATATGGAAGCCTCGTTGGCAAAGGAAGAAGGAATAAGGTTGAAAAACTTGGGGGTTTGATTCATTAGAGGGGATTTTATATAGTCAATTAGAGGGTTAAAGGGAGATGTTAAGGGGAATTTTGGTTATTAGATTTAAAATAACTGGAAACTAGTTGAAAATAAGGATTTGATTTGTTTAATATTGAGAAATTAGATCTAAAAGGGAAAAGAAAATGAATTATCATGAATATGTTTGACTTTTTGATTAACCTAGGCAATATATATAATGGTTTTGATTTATTAAAGGGGATATTGTATTATTAAGTAGATGACTTAATATGGTGGGAAAAAAATAACTTAGGAAATAGAACAAGATTATATTTAAATAGGTAAAATGTGTACTTTGGACATTATTGTTTGTTATGAAGTGAGATAAGGGAAATCTTGATCACTAAAGGTCTGAAAATTATGGATATCAAAGGTTAAATTGGAATATTATTAATATTATCAAAAATTATGTAAAAATTAATAACAGGATATGGATTGTTTATGAAGATTGAATGTAATTAAGATACATTTAAGTTAAAAATTTATTGATAAATGTAATAATGATGTTTTTATTGAGCTGATATAATTAGAAATGTACTAGTTTTAATACGAGATAGTAGTTAAGGGAAAAAGAGAAGAAATATCTGATGTTGTAACCTGAGATTTGCACTAAAGATTTTGTTATTGAATTTTTGATTAACCCAGTCACCACGTTGCTTTTTAAATAAAAAAGGTAAAGGTAAAGGTTCCCCCGCACATGCGTGCTAGTCGTTTCCAACTCTAGGGGCTGGTGCTCATCTCCGTTTCAAAGCCGAAGAGCCAGCGCTTGTCCGAGGACATCTCCGTGGTCATGTGGCCGGCATGACTAGACGCCAAAGGCGCACGGAACGCTGTTACCTTCCCACCATAGTGGTCCCTATTTTTCTACTTGCATTTTACCTGCTTTTGAACTGCTAGGTTGGCAGAAGCTGGGACAAGTAACAGGCGCTCACTCTGTTACGTAGCACTCGGGATTCGACCCGCCAAACTGTAAAATTAATAAAATATTATAAAAATGTATTTTAAAGAAGGCTAGATTTTTGAAGAAGGAGAGTGCAAAATTTGAGTTGAAAGTAAACATTAAGAAAACTAAGATCATGGCATTTGGCCCTCTCAATTCCTGGCAAATAGATGGGGAAGAAATGGAGGTAGTGACAGATTTTATTTTCCTGGGCTCCAAGATCACTGCAAACAGGGACTGCAGCCAAGAAATTAAAAGACGCTTGCTCGTGGGGAGGAAAGCCACGGCAAATCTAGACAGCACACTAAAAAGCAGAGGCATCACCCTGCCAACAAAAGTGCGTATAGTCAAGGCTATGGTTTTCCCAACTCCAATGTATGGCTGTGAAAGTTGGACCATAAGAAAGGCTGAGCTTCAAAGAATTGAAGCCTTTCAACTGTGGTACTGGACAAGACTCCTGCAAGTCCCTTGGAGGACTCCAAGGCGATCAAACCGGTCAGTACTAGAGGAGATCAACCCTAACTGCTCTTTAGAAGGTCAGATCCTGAAGCTAAAACTCAAATACTTTGGCCACCTAATGAGAAATAATAATAATAATAATAAAGTTGGAAGGGACCTTGGAGGTCATCTAGTCCAACCCCCTGCTCAGGCAGGAAACCTTATACCATTTCAGACAAATGGCTGTTCAGGACTCACTGGAGAAGAGCCTAATGCTGGGAAAGTTTGAGGGCAAGAGAAGAAGGGGACGACAGAGAATGAAGTGGCTGGATGGAGTCACTGAAGCAGTAGGCGTGAGCCTAAATGGACTCCAGAAGATAGTAGAGGACAGGAAGGCCTGGAGGAACGTTGTCCATGGGATTGCGATGAGTCGGACACAACTTTGCAACTAACAGCAAGAAGATTTTCAATGTACATGTTTCTAAATAGTATGATAAGATGAACCCTTCTCCACTTGTTATAGTGTGTTGGTATTAACTATGAGTGATTCTGTGAATTTCCAAGCCACTGAAATACTGCTACTGACTGTTGCTGGCCATAGTATGTGAAGCATTTTGTAATGTGCTGCTACAGGTTACAAACGTTTATAACAGAATGCCTTTAGTGCCTTGTGATATGGCCTCTTAGTTATACTTTGTTTATCAAATTTAGATACTGCCCATCTCACCCTTGGAGATTATAATATTATATTACTTTTCCTGTGTTAATTTATGCTTAATTTTAACATCATGTTTTAACAGGAAAATGCTCCAGATATGGTTTACTTGGGTTCTATGACTAATTTTGACTTGGCTTATGCATGGACTCAAGACAAATGTGTTCCTCTTGTTCGTGAAATTACATTTGAAAATGGAGAGGTAAATACTATCTGATTATTCTGGCCTTTTATTTAAGGGATAAATGGTTACAAATGAAATTGATTTAATCCAAAATTAAGTGTCAAATGCCTTTCATTACTTTATAAAGCCACTTATTGTAAGCCTATTGGAGGATAAGCCAACCCTAGAATTTTTAACCAAAGTACTATAAAAAATGTGCCACCCACAGATAAATTAATTCTCAAACATTCTGTATATATTTTCATTATGAATGACTTCATTTATTTTCATACTTTGTATCAATAAATGTAGTTTACCAGAACAGATTAGATTTTAAATTTTCACAGTTGGCTTAACCATTGGTGGCATATTTTTCAAGAAATTTTAATTTAGCTTATCTGTGAGTATATACTGGTACTATAAAAATGCATTACTGCATTTACCCACAGATAGGTCCATCTATGGATAATTCAAACCCATTTTTTGTGTATTTTGGAACTTAAAATCCTTATAGAGTATTTATGCATTTCCAGAATATCCTTTCGTGCCTAAGTTGTCAACTAATAAAAATTTCTTCTCAGAAGCAGGTAAATAAAAATATTGAGCAATATGATGATGATGTCTATGATGATGTCTATTATATCTGGAAGTCCAGTGTGAATGCTTGTTACAGATAGAAAGGCTGCTCTGGACATGTTTGAGCAGCAATGTAAATGATGAATAAAATGCAGAAAACTATATACTCTTCATTTGCTTTTTATAATGTATAAGATGCCAACCAGTTATGATTATTTTTTTAGTATCTTTTGGAATTTTAGACATCAAAAACATCTTTTGTATCTGATATTCTATATTTCTCTTTGTTACTCCAATCTTTCATTTCTGTGAGAGGGGGAGGGGAAAAAAACCAAGCAATTTGTGTAAATAGTCCCCCCCCCCCCCCGTTGCAAAGTAGAGAGATCAGAGAGGTCAACTTACACTGATTGTGATGGTGATTACAGAATTCGTGAATTTTTTCCAGGAATGTCATAACTTCAAGTTCTCACTGAATTAGATATTCTGTAAGTAAGAACTATTAAGAATTTGAGAGACCAATTTGAAATATTTTTTTTCATTTGAGAAGGGATTTATGAGTAGGTAGAGTGGTATTCCTATTGCCTAAGCATTTTGCAAAATCTATATGTACAGGTAATCCTCAACGTAACAACTGTAATTGGGACTGGGAATTCAGTCATGCTTTTGTTTTGTAGTGGTCATTAAAGGAACCCATTAATTTAAATGGGCATTTATGTTGGAAACTGGAAAGAACAATCACAAATCACAGTCTTGTGACTGCAGAACGCTGTGGCCAGTCATAAAGCTGACCTGCCCAACATATATTCACATGACTGTGGAGTGTGTGTGTGACCATTAGTGATGGCCAGGGTGCCTTACAAGCCATAAAGCACCCATTCCATAGCCACCATAACTTCAAAGAGTGGTTCCTAATTCACCCCCTCCTCAAACACCTATCACTTGATCCCACCTGCCCAATTTCCCATCTTCTTTTTTTTTTTAGAGAAAATGGTAGAAAAGGTAGTTGTTTGGCAGCTTCAGAGGGTTCTAGATGAAGTGGATTATTTAAATGCCTTTCAGTCAGTATTCAGTATTCTGGCCCAGTTATGAGATAGAAATATTCACTCTTGTGGATGATCTCTGGCAAGATCAGGATTGGGCTAGTACAACTATCCTTGCTTTTTTTGACCTCTCAGCAGCCTTCAATACCACTGACCATGGTATCGTTTTGGGCCAGCTATGGGATCTGTGGCTGGGTGGCATAATCTTGCATTGGTTCATCTTCTTTCTCCAAAGCTGGTCCAAATCAGTATTGATAGAAAGTGAGAGAGCCAGCCCATGGACACTCTTCTGTGGCATATCACAGGTCTATTCTCTCCACTCCTTTTTAACATCAATATGAAGCCTCTGGGTGAGATCATCTTTCATCATGGTTTAAGGTATCATCAGTATGTGAATGATACTCAACTTTATATCTCTACCCCTATTATACCCAAATAATACTGTTGCTGCCATTTTACAGTGCGTAAGAGGCTTTTGGGCCTGGATGGGGGACAACAGACTTTGACTAAACCCTGGCGAGACCAAATGGCTTTCGGTGCACCAAGCTTCAATATCCAGGATTTTAAACCAATTCTGGATAGGATTGCATCTCAAACAGACCTAGTCTGCAACTTGGTGGTTCTCCTGGACTTGTAATTCCAGCTTGAAGAGCAGAGGGCAGTCACAACTAGGGGAGCTTTTGCACAACTTTGGGTTGTGTGATGGTTGTGGCTTTTCTTGGATCAGGAATCCTGTGCTCAGTCATTCAAGCCCTGATCATCCCAGTTTGGACTACTGCAATGCATTCTACATGGGGCTGTCTTTGAAAACATTTGGAAGTTTTAACTGGTGCAGAGTCCAGTGGCATGTACAGTCTTTGCATCTCCTAAAGTGTTCCATGTTACACTGTTCTGCAAACTTCACTAGCTGCCATTTTGCTTCTACGTGCAATTCAAGGTGTTGGTTATCTATAAAGATCAGCATGGCATGGGTCCAGGTTTCTTGAGGAACTATGTCATCGGTGCTTGCAGAGGAGACATGCTTCAGATCTTTTTAGTCAAGGAATTGTGTCTAGCGAGTCCAGGAGAAGAGCCTTCTCTGCTGCAACCCTATTCCTCTAGAACATCTTGTTCTCTTGAGGTGAGATTGGTTCCCACTCTTCTGACCTTCTGCATGAGCCTGAAAACCTGGCTCTGTCAGTTGGCTTGAGGACTTAATGGGGGAGTACTAAACTAGAGTTGACTGATTGACTAAGACCAACTCCCACCTCCTCCACCTCCCCAGTACATTCTGATCTCTTCCTTTCCATCTTTGAGTATAAAGAGTATAAAGTCTTTGAGTTATAACCTGCATTTTTACTGCAATTTTATTGTGATTTTATACATTTACATATATATTTATGGTTTTGTTTTGATATTGTAAGCTGTTCAGTCACCTTGCAGCGAGATGGGTAAAAAAAAATTAATAAATGAAATAAATAAAATGACTGGTTGTAAGTTGAGGATTACTTCTATATCAATTAGCATATATAACTTTGTTTTCTTGAGGGAGTTAACATTAATCAATAAATATATAGAATTATTTTTGTTCAATCCTTATATTTATTTATTATATAATTTTTAATGATTATAAAACTTTTGATTAAATTGGTGAGATTAGTATTGTATTAATTTCTGATTTATCCCTTATGTACTCATCCCTCATTAAGAGTGTATGAGTACACAGCTAAAACCTGTACATTAACTATAAGTTAGTAGAAAATTGATGGTCTATTAATATTTTTCTTTTTATATAGGAATTGACAGAAGAGGGTCTTCCTTTCCTTATACTCTTTCATATGAAAGATGATACAGAAAGTTTAGAAAGGTTCCAACAGGAAGTTGCACGACAGTTAATAAGTGAAAAAGGTAGATGTTTGCTGTAATTATATATATATATATATGTATATTGTATTATATCTTTAAATTAATTGAATTAGGTGTTAGACTGAGTTGGCAAAATTGTTAGTTTTCTCTTATCCACAAGAATGATAATTATTGATGCTGTGTTTTCTTATTATATAATATTTCAGCTTAATACTCTTTTACCACTGAAAATATTAAGGCTTATTCTTGTGCACATTTAATGGAAAGTCAGCTATTACAACCTACTAACTTTTTAAAAATTCTCTGAAGATCTAGTTTTAAATAAATCTATACTCCTAAAATTACATTGTTTTTTCCTGAAACATTTAACATTAAGCATTTAACCTATTTATATTAATACAAAATGGTCTTATCAACACCTTTTGTATATTCAAAATACTTTTACCCCAAACTAGATATTTACATATATTATGGTGATGTTTATGTTTTTATATTACGTTCTCTAAAAATCTTAAAATTTGCTTCTAAATTTCAAGGTACCATAAACTTTTTACATGCTGATTGCGACAAGTTCAGACATCCTTTGCTCCACATTCAGAAGAGTCCAGCAGATTGTCCTGTTATTGCTATTGATAGTTTTAGACATATGTATGTTTTTTCAGATTTCAATGATTTGGCGTGAGTACATGTTTTCCTTTCATCTTCGGTCATATAGTTAGAAAAAAGGAAAAAATACTTTGGAAGGGAGAGGGTAAAAATCTTTTTTCTATTCAGTTGTATCATAAAAATTAAGTCTAGAGAACATTTTTTCATAGAAAGATTTCCTTGGGGTAATGTTTTTGGAGGATTTGGTGACGGGGGATGGGGCAGAACTACTGCATACTTACGTTCATTGCTTACAAACCTCATTCAGTTCATCATTACACCATCTGTTATTACTTTTAAGGAGAGGAAGTAAATAAACATAGATGGTAATCATTAAACTATCTTTTATGGGATTATTTATTGATTTATTGAATTTATCTCTGCTGCAATAAAGGAGATTCTCAGCAACTTCCATCAATACAAAGTAATAAATTTTTTATTCTAAAATAAAAAACAAAAAACATAATATAGAATTGTTAACATGAATAGTGCTGTAATTGATGGTATCAATTCATTATTTAAATGCTTTATGAGAAGCTTAATTTTTAACAGCTTACAGAAAGCCAACCCTGCAAATTAAATTCCTATGGGGCAGACTGTTCCTAAGTGCATGTACTCCAATGGTAAAAAAATTGCTTGTGAGCCCCGTTCCTCTCACTTTATAGAAATGTGTAACCATTACAAGTTTCTTCTAGGTCAGACATATCAAACAGAAAGCCTGCGGGCCAGATGTGGCCCGACATGTTCTGTGCGGCCCAGGGACCTGCTCTGGAAAGACCGAAAGACCAGCCCACTGCATATCGGCCCGGACCAGCCCAGGCTGACCGGGTGCTGATCTACAACCTGGTTGCATCCATCAAAACTAGAACTTATTCAGCATTAAATCCATGAGGAAGCCCTGCCCCCTGGATGCATGCACAAGCAGAGTCCAGAGTCCTGCTGGCTGTCTTGTCCCGCAGGCTGACTTCACCCAGGACGCCAGCGCTGGCCGTCTCCTGTGTGCACACCCGGGGGTGGGGGATAGGGCAGAGGTGGTGAGGCAGGTCCTTGTTGGTTCCAATGGATCTTAGGCTGAGTGTGTTCTGGCTTTGATGGACGCAACCAGGTTGTAGATCAGCTCCATACGCACACACACACACACACCAGCACCTCCAGCCTCGCAGCCAGGAAGTATTCCTTTCAACGGGACTACCCCCACCTGCCCACATGATATAGGAATGGCCAGCAGCAGCATGTTAGTGCTGGTAATCTCTCCCCCTCCCATCACCCCTTCCTGAGCACAGGGGAAGGAAAGAGATGAGAAGGCGAAGGAAGGAACAGAGGGAGGAAGGGAGGGTGGGAGGGAGGGAGGAAGCAACAGGGAAAAAGGAACAGGATGAGAGGAAGGAAGGAATGGAGAGAGGAAGGAAGGGAGAGTGGGAGGGAGGGAGAGAAAAGGGGAAGGAGGAAAGAAGGAACAGGGAGGAAGGAATGGAAGGTGGGAGGGAAGAAGGAAGCAACAGAGCAAGGAAGGGAGGAAGGAAGGAACAGAGGGAAGGAATGGAGGGTGGGAGGGAGGAAGGAACAGAGGAAGAAAGGGAGGGAGGGTGGGAGGGACCATGTCCCGGCGCTCACCCCAGTCCCATCTTCCTCCAGAGACCCTCAGATCTGTCCCTGTCCTGCCCAGGCACCCCTGAAATGAGTGATGTCAACCTGGCCACACCCAGCCAGTAGGCCATACCGGCCAGTAGGCCACACCCACTCAGCCCCTCGAGGGCAACCACAATGGTGATGTGGCCCTCAATGAAATTGAGTTTGACACCCCTGTTCTAGGTCATATATTTCAGGTAGGTTGAAGATTGTTTCATTATATGTACATAGTCACCCATCTCACAAAATGTGTAAAATAAGTCATAAAATATTATTTTAAAAATTCTGTATTAAAAACATAAATCGGTATTACTGTTAACAGAAGTGGTAGTGGAAGGTTTGATGTTATAGACAATGCAGCCACAACATGTGATATGTTTTGAAGGCCAGAAGCATTTTACAGTCCATAAAGACTGCTTCAGGCCTGGTGTAATTTTAAAGTCTAAAAGACCATTCGTAAGTCTTGGATTTACTTGTACTGTACATTAATTATGGGAAAAATTCTACATTCATCTGCAAATGAACATATCAGTCCACCATTGTTCTCAGTCACAAAACTTGAGTTTACAGAGGAGAATCATTTTAAGCTGCTTCCAACTACTCCCAATTCCCCACCTTTAGTCTCATATGCCATCACATCTTCATAGTTATTTTTCTGAGCAGATTTCTAAACAAAGCAGTAAATAGAAGGAGCTACCATATTTATTTTGCAAGACTGGCTTCAAAGCTTCACAGAATAATTTTTTAAAATCAAAGATAATTCTGGAGATTGGTGCTGAAATTTGAGTATGCTGTTTCTTATTTAAAATTCTTTTTTAAATAAGAGGTTACACTGAAGCAGGAAGGCTTGCACACACTAAAAAGGTGTTTGTGAATTGATTTGATAATTTGTTTTGGTTAATTTCTGTTTCTTTATACTTACTAGTTGAGTTTTTTATTCTTGAAATTCTGGCAGTTACAATTCTATCTTCACATAGTCTTTAGTGTATGGATAAAATAGATTATCTCAGAAGAAATTAAATTGATGTCCTTTTAACATTCATTTCTGTTCTTGCAATTACTTAAGCAGGAGAGCTTTCAGAAACATTTTTATCAATGTAACTTACAGATAGCCATTTGTACTTTATAAACTCTGCATTTGGCACTTAATGTTCTCTGCAATATTGTGGTGAGCAGGGAGTTGAAGGTAGCAAGCAATGAAATTATTGGGCAGCTAAGCTCTCTAGGAATTAATAAAGAGGCAAAATGCTGCCATGCTTTCAGACAGTCACAAACATAAAAAAGAGATAGTATAATTTGTCTCCCAGTTATAGTTCAGTTCCTGATCCTGCATTATTAATCCTAAAAATATCTTGAATATGTGAAATATAGTTAATATGAATTAAGAAAGATTCATATTTTTTGTTTAGACTTTGAGCTAATCTTTTGAATTTAGTGTAAAGACTTGGTTGCTCCTTTGCTTAAGCTATGGAATAGCCTTCCAGCGGAAGTACTCAATTCCCTCTATTTGTCTGCTTTTAAATATTTTTTAAATTAAAAGCCATATTGAGATATAAAGAATGCAGACTTAATTTCTCTGACAATGTTTAAAGAAACAATGGTTGGAAACTGATCAAAGAGAGAAGCAACCTGGAATTAAGGAGAAACTTCCTAACAATGAGGACAATTAACGAGTGGAACAGCTTGACTTCAGAATCATAGGTGCTCCCATCACTGGAGGTTTTTTAAGAAGAGACTGGACAGTCACTTGTCTGAGATGATATAGGTCCTCCTGCTTGAGCAGGGGGATGGACTAGAAGACCTCCAAGGTCCCTTCTAACTCTGTTCTATTCTATTCTATTCTAAATGAGCCTACTCTAGGCTTCATTATGTACTTGCTACTATAGCTCTTATGATGAACATGGGATTGACTAGGGATTGAAATGATTTGATGATTTTTATATCTAATCTTTATTATATGGCACTTTTTGAGTTGGATCTTATGCTATCTAAAGTGCAGTGTTTAATATTACTTAAAATGTGATTTATCATTGCAGTGTTCCTGGTAAACTCAAGCAATTTGTACTAGATTTACACTCTGGGAAATTGCACAGAGAGTTTCATCATGGTCCAGATCCAACAGATATAGCACCTGGTCAGGTAAGAAATGAAGTATTCCAATACATCTACATTAAGAGAACATTGGAATTTCTCCCATGAAAGCAGCATAAATTTCAAAAATAGAGCAAGATAGGATTAGGCAGCTCAGGAAATAAATGTTAGTACATCCTGTAGTGATTTGGAATATGGGTCAGCATAACTGTAGAACTTGACATCAGTTTTCTAAAGCAAGCATATATTCCCCTAATGTCACTTTACAGGGAAACCACTTCTTTAAAGAATTGTTGACAGATGCTACATGAACAACTTCAAGTATTCTAAACTTTTTAGGCTTCAAGTCTAAAGCATCGCACAGCCTACAATAATTAAATGCAAATAATTACTTGCTTGCTTTTTTCTCAGCAAGATTTGAAATAATTCTTGGTATATTCCAATGCCACTTTGATTCCTGATAGGATTTAACTTTCATTCAGCAGATTCTTCCAATAATACCTCCAATCACAATCCTCCTTTCCTCTTTTTTCTTGACTTTTTTAACACAGAAAAAATTGCTATTATTTTGAAACCTTCAGGGTTGTAGTGATGGTGGTGGAGCAAATCCAAGTCCATACTTAATGGTATAATTCACTGTTTGATTTTGACCCAATCAGTTTTATCATTGATGTAGAGAAAAATTGGAGAAGGAAATATATTTATATCATTTTGAACTCATACAATACATGCATCTAACATATTTTTAAATACATGTATCTGTTGATTCCTATTAGATTTTCACACTTTTTTGCCTAGAACAAAATATCTCTCTCTTCAAAGCTGTAGTTCTAGCTCTCCACTTAGGTTTTAAAACAACTAACTTTCTATTTTATTGCTTCTCATTGCTTGTCAGAGCTTTAAAATGGAAAAAAAAGTTCTTTCAATGCTTGCAGAACAAAAATGTTTCCTGGCAATCAATATCTAGTCAATTAAAATCTAGTAACAGTGTTTTAAGACATCAGGATCAGTCTTCCAAATAGCCTTATTCTACTTGCTTTTCTTCCATATGAAGCTAAGGAATTCTTTGGAACCCAACTGATACAGCGTCTCAGGTAACCTATTCTCATAGTCATAACAATCACCACAAAATGTCCAATTAGCAACTCTGAGTGCCAGCAAACACGAGACTTGATTTGTCAGAGAGCTTATTTGTCAGAGCTTTACCTGAGCTAAGTCAAGCTTAGCAGCTCTGTAATTCTAAAAATAGAGGGTAACCTGGAATGCCCTTCGGGTAGAAATGTAAGGTTTTAATTCAGATAATAAACATATAACAAACCAAAGAGGTTTTTTGCTATAAGTAATTCCTTTACTCTTGTGCTCCTTTTCTGTTTCTAACCATCTGTATATCAACTGTTTAGCATCCATTCAATAAGATGAATTTTAATATCTTACTGTTAAATTAGATTCTATGATAGGAGAAGCTAGTGGGAAAAATAAAAAGCACAGGAAGCTCATGTTGGTCACATAAAAAGTTCAGTGAAATCTGAACACAAAAAGGGAAGTAGGAAGGAAAAGTTAGTAAGGAGTGTCAGAAAAGCTAAAAATCAGAATACAATTGACAAAGGATACGTATAAAAAAAATGTAAAAACCATCTTCCAAAATATTCAAAATAAAAGAAATTAAAAGATTCAGGATACTATCTACTCAGTGAATAAGATAAAAGACCAACTGGAGAAAAAGAAAAGTTAGTATTAATTAAGCCCTATTCTGGCTCTGTCTTCTCCAACAAGAGGACATTTATTCCATGAGGCGGTTGTGAAGAATATGACTGAAATTTGTACTTTTATGTCATTATTATCTCTCTTGGATGTCTGGAGATATAAATATCCTGCAGAGAAAGAATATGCCTACTACTCTTCAGTTCATTAAACTAATGGAAAGATAGATATGTGTTGGATTTCTAATTCATTGTTAATCAACTTTATAGACCTGGAGGTGGCAGCTCTTACTTACACGGTTAATAATCCAATAATTGTAAGGCTAAGCAGATGAACTCATAGATCAAATAACTGGAGACTTAACGACTTATTATTATAAGAGGATATTCAACTAATTATTAGCAAGAAGCTTCCAAAACAATTTAATTTGTGATGTATCACATCCCCTTTTTGTTCAAATTGAATAAGGTGTCAGTTGGCTGTGAAATTGCATTTCAGGTTGCCTGTGATAAAATAGCACAGTAGTGTTTTTTCCACCATCTACCTTATGGGTCATGTCCGAATCCACTGTACAGCTATACCTGGATCCTGCTGCAGCAGCATCACTGCTAGCAATAGTGGCAGATGTCTTGTACAATTAAATATAAAAAAATGCACAGTAATTTTAAATCTTCCACCTTGCAAATCTTGTTTAAGGTGGTGCTTTAGAGCAAGGGTGTCAAACTCGCAACATCACATAACGTGTTGCGACATATGACAACTTTTCCCCCATTGCCGACAATGGGGTGGACACAATTTTGGCGTAATGCATCCCGTCCGCAGACCAGCAGTTTGACACCTTGCTTTAGAGGATTCTGTATTTGGGAACAAGCAATTCATGCAATTAATGGAAGCTGGCATTCTTTACTGTGCTGAATATCTGCTCACCTCAAACTATAAATGGAGGACAGTACATGGAATCAATAGTTCTGAATCCCTCTGCTTTTCTGGTTTGGATATTCTGGATCTCTCTTTTAATCAGTGATTTGATTTGTGTAATGATGCTGTTGCTAACTGCAAGGACATGTGTATGATGCTTAGGCAGATATTTCAGCAGCCTGTTTTGATCAAAGGTTTCATTGGATGCAGGCAGCATACATTGATTCCCATAAAGTGGTTCCATATGACATTATTGTCAGGGCTGTTGGAGGCTCACATCAGAGATTACAGTTGTTTCCTGACACAGAATAGAATATAGAATAAAAGATACACTTCAGTCAGTTGGTATTTGAGATCTTCCAAATTGCTTGGTCCTCTAATAGTCACATTCATACATTGAACACTATTCAGAAATATCTCCTTTTTTCTTTATTTGTTATACATAATTCATTTCTTCTTCAAAACTCTTTTAATTAACTTGTTTCAAGCTGAGATATAAAGCATGGCAGGAGTTAAAGGAACCAAAATATGAAACTAAATGTTTAATCATATGTCCTCCCTGGATTTAACCCCATTTTATGTTTTCTGTTATACCTGCTCAGAACTGAGTCTATAAGTTTGAATGTTTCATGATCAAATGGTTCTCTGTTCAAAACAGGCGTGGTAGTAGACTTGTTTCAGAACAAATTCAGGAAGTTTTTTTTAAGATTACCTTGAAAATACAGAAAAGGGCTTTTGTAAAGATGAGGTCCTTTTGTGTTTAATTGGGATTCACATACCTTCTCTGAAACTCTTTCAGCACCCTGCTAGCCTGAGTATTATATGTTGTAGGAAGCATCAGAGAAGGTGACTTGCGTAAGGCAAGAATTTGTTGGACTGGCTTACACTTAGCAACATTATTATTTTGGTACCACAGTTAATTGGTACTGTGTCTGAATCTTTTATCTTTAATGTTTATCGCTTGTTCTAGAAGATTGTTTTATTCTTTTCAGCCACTCCAGGACATAGTAAGCAGCCCACCAGAGAGTTCATTTCAGAAGCTAGCACCTAGTGGACATAGGTACACCTTATTGCGGGAAAAGGATGAACTCTGAAGACTTGAAAACAACGTTCAGTCAGCATTTGTAACTCCTGTGGGGTGGAAATAGGAAACTTATATTTTCTTAAATTCTGTTTGTTTTATTTTGAATAATATCTTGTTTTTCTGTGCTCCCTGGGGTTTGTAAATATGTGTGGGCTGCTTTTGGACAGCATCTCTCCAAAGTTTTTCTTGCGCAAATTGATGTAAACCTTTTCTAAAGAAATGAAAGTGTTGTCAATACCAGCAACATGCTGTTAACTTGCACTATCCAATTAAACAAGACTTCTAGTTTTTCATTGGTGTAATCTGGTGGTATGATTGTTTTACTTTTTTCCTCAAGTGAACATAATTTTGTTAATTTGCTATTGAAGGAATATCCTTTAATTCTTGGGTGGGGAATAAATTGCAATTTTACAGAATTTGTGTGATGCTACCTTACTTATTTTTACCATACAATTCCTTTTAAAGTGGAAATGAAATGGAGAAAATGTTCAGTGGGGCCCATTCTCATTTATTGAAGTATTTGTGGCAATGAGGGAAAATTGGTAAACACACGCCCTTTAGCTTAAGAAGCAAAATCCCAAATAGATTTTGGGAGAGTCCCTCCTTCTCACAACTCTCCATTTATTTCTTTTAAGCAGTTATTAACTTAACCTAATATTCTCTTATCCCATGACTCCTTATTTAACTCTAATTATGAATACTCATATATTGATGAAGTAATAATTAATAGAAATATCACTCCAAAAACAATATTTTGCCATTTATAAATAGATGCGTAATAACATTTTGATGTTCAAAACATTTTTGAGACTATAATAGAAAACATTAGGAAAAAAAATCATCATTTTTTAAAGTTGAGAAGGTAGCAGCAATTAGCCAATCTTGAAAAATGATCTTGTTAATATTTGAATGGTAGACCACCAAGAAATTTCAAGGCTATAGTTAGTCTGGGAAGTTGGAAAATAAAAATGGAAGAAGACAATTTCAATACTATCATATTGTTACTGAGAAAAATATGTGGTAATGGAAGCACCTCAGTTTAAAAATAGTTGTAAATATATTATTATTGTTATGGAGTTCTTGGTGTGCTCTGAGCTGGTTGCTGGTTTGCAGACATTTCATTACCCATCTAGGTAAGTAACATTGTTAATGCTAGTGAATGTGAGGAATGTAAATGGAGTGGGGAAATCTACTCTTGTCTACAGGCAAACAACCAAGCTCAGAGAACACCAAGGACTTTACATTTCAATCTTATGCCACATCTATTCTATTCTATTATTATTATATTAATTACTTGGTTAATGAATTCTGAATCTTCAGAATCAACTTTATTAAGAATATAATTACAATTATGATCAGTCTTCAGTATGTTTGCAGTATTGGGTAAAATCTTGAGGCAGAGGCTGATCAGAATTTCTAAAAGTAAATGAACCTTTAGGTTTTTAAAGAGTATATAATCCTATAAACACAGTCCTAATTTATAGTATACAATCAATACATTTTTAAATTCCTTTCTGTTTTCAAGATCAGAGCATTGTCTTAGAATACAAGAAATTACTACATTTCCTTCACAAAACAATTTGAACTACTGATAGTTGTGGATTTCCATAATACAGGGCTAAAGTGCTGCCCCTTAATACAGTGTATGTTTTCAAACAAATCAAATTCTTTCTAATATTTTGAAGTGACATATTTCCTCAGTTGCAGCATGCTTTACTTGTTCTGCAAGTGTTCATGTGTTAAAATGTATGGTAATAAATAATTATTAGAATTTTTCAACCATTTCCTTGGTGCAAACTGTTGAATAATAAATAATTTTGTGGAACATATTGTTTGCTCAGTAGGCAACACTGATTACAAGTGCCACTGTGTGCATGCTCCAGATAATGTCTATGGATCAGCTAGATTTTTAAAAATTCAAATTTTAGCCTTTTAAAATATTTTTTAGTTTTGATGCTTGTATCACAGTTGTGAACTATTAAAACCCATGCAGCTAATTAATGAATAAAAAAGAAAAAAGTTGGACTTTGGAAACCTTTCTTTTTTTCCCCCAAGAGATCACAATGTTTCTCTTATACATTTAAAAGTAAGCAATTTAATATTTATTTTATTTCATTTAATATAAAAAACAGAATAAAGAACAGCCTGTTGAATAAATGGCATACAACATTTATTTACATGTTTGTAAAGAAATATACACAAAATCATACATTTTGTCTAATGTTTACATCTATTTTGTGTAACATGACACTGTAGCCTAGTTGGTTAACTAGCACTTGGTTTCATCTTCTGCCATTGAAATTACCCCTTCTGCTTTGTAACAGAGTTATATTTCTCATACTAGAGCAGACATGTCAAACACAAGGCCCGGGGGCCAGATCCGGCCCGCAAAATGGTTTCATGCAGCCCGCGAAGCCATCCTGGAAACAGTGAGGGAACGGCCCCCACTACCTTGGCCCTGGCCCAGAGACCCTCCTCCTGCCAGAGACCCTCAGATCTGTCCCACTCGTGCCCAGGCCCCCATAGGCACCCTTGATGCGAATGATGTAGAGCTGGCCATACCCACCTAGTAGGCTATACTCACTCTGGCCACGCCCACCCAGCAGGCCACACCCACCCTGGCCACACCCACCCGGCCCCCTGAGGGCGACTGCCATGCTGATGCCCTCAATGAAATTGAGTTTGACACCCCTGTACTAGAGTTTTTATGTTGAAAAATATCCATGTTTTCAAATGTTAAATGACAACAGATATCTAATCTTAATTCCCAAATATTTTTTATTTAGGCTGTCATATGTATCTCAAAGGTGCTTTTTTAGTTGTGATGAAAACTGATGAAGCTTCTTGGATGAGAAGCAAAACATTTTATTCTTCTTCCTCAAGGAAAAAAACAATCCAGATGCTTTTTGAAAAAGCACCTATGAGACCTAATTGATCGAGAATCTACACAGAAATGCTGTCATAGCTACTTTTCCTTTGGTTTCCTGGACTGCATTTCATATACAAAGGACTCTTGGCAAGGGATGGGCTACACCTCACGAAAACACAAAAATGTACTTGGAAAAACTGGCCCAACTCATCAGGAGGGCTTTAAACTAAAACTAAGGGGGGAGGGTGACCAATCTCTAGAATCTTTAGAACCCCAAACCAATCACAAATTCCAAGAAAACAAATCAAACAATGAGATAGGCAGTGATGAAAAAAACAAAAACTCAAACAACAACCAGGAGGTACAGGAAACACTCCTGTGGATAGGCATAAAAGTCTTAAATGTTTATATACAACCATTCAAAGCTTGAGGAACAAAAAGGGTGAACTAGAAGCAATAGTACACAAGGAGAGGTATGACATAGTTGGCATTACAGAAACTTGGGACAAAACCCATGAGTGGAATGGACTGATAGATACAAATTGTTCAAAAGAAACAGGTCTACAAAAAGAGGGCGAGTTGCACTATATGTAAGAGAACACTACATATCTGCAGAAATGCACATGATCAAAGATAGAATCTCTCCAGAATGTATATGGGTCAATATAAAACAACAAAAAGTTACATTGACAAAAAGTTACATTGACATATTATGGACCACCCAAACAATCAGAAAAAAATAGATGAACTCTTTGCCAACTAGTTAACAAATGCATGTAGAAAGCATACCACAGTAGTAATGGGAGACTTCAACTATCCAGATATCAACTGGGAGACAAACTACAGTGAGCGGGAGATCAAACAGATTCCTAACCAACCTAGCTGTCAACTTTGTCACCCGAAAGGTGGAAGAGGGAATTAGTCAAAGCTATAGTGGACTTAATCCTTACAAACAGAGAAGAAGTGATGGAGGGAATCGAAATTACCAGAATCATGGGTGAAATCATACTGTAATTTAATATAATGCAAACACTAGCAATAGAAAACAATCCAACCAATGTTCTAAACTTCAAAAGAGCCAACTTTAACAAACTCAGAACCTAGGAAAAATCCCATGGATAAAATTCCTGAAGGGGAAAACCACCCAGGAAGCGTGGGAAACCCTGAAAAATATGGTCATAAAAGCTCAGACCAGCACAATATCACTGAAAAACAAGAAATTCAAGAAGAAACCAGCATGACTGCACAAAGATCTCTCTAACAAACTAAAAGACAAAAAGGAGAAATACAAAAAATGGAAAGAGGGATGTCAATGCTGCTAACATTGGATGTTCTTGCTTGACAACATAGGGAGATGTAGCCTTCCTTTAACTCGTATATTACTTTTAGAGTTAGAATTATTGGACACTGGGGGGAGTAGGGAGAATGTATCTCAAGACTGTAATAAGATAAGAATTTGGCGGGTTGTTAAACAGGAGAGAAAGTTTGCATTTTAAACTAATTGGAAAATGTGATTTATGACATTTAATTAAGGGAGGGAATTGTGCTTGATATGATGTGTTCAGGAGAGGAGAATTCAGATCTTGGCTTCCAATATGTATGTGCCGAAGCTATGCAACTATATTAAAAGATTCTTTAAGGTAAACAATGCCTTGAAGTTTTTTGAAGTACTGCATTTGTCGGAACCATGACAAGGGGCACATAGCTAAAGCTGATTATCACCAGACAGCCAGAACATGCAAAGATGAAGTCAGGAAAGCAAAGGCTCAGAATGAACAAAGACTTGCAACAGAAATCAAGGACAATTTTTTTAAAAAAAAGGTCTGATGTCCCCATCTACAAGAAAGGGGAAAAAACGGACCCAAGAAACTATAGACCGATCAGTTTAACATCAAAACCTGGGAAGATCCTAGAAAAGATAATAAAAAAACAGATCTGCAAACAACTAGAAGCAAACAAAGCTATAACTAGTAGCCAGCACGAGTTTGTTAAAAACAGATCATGCCAAACCAATCTCATCTCATTCTTCAATAAAGTAGACAGCGAAACACATTGGACGTAGTATACTTAGATTTCAGTAAGGCATTGTAGACCACAATCCACTCCTGCATAAACTAGGAAAAGGTGGAATAGACAACATCACCACCAGATGGATCTGTAGCTGGCTAACAAACTGTACTCAATGAGTGGACCTCAATGGTACTACATCCACATGGAGAGAAGTAAGCAGTGGGGTACCACAAGGTTCTGTCTTAGGCCCAGTACTCTTCAATATCTTCATAAATGACTTAGATGAGAGAATAGAAGGAAACTCATCAAATTTGCAGATTTCACCAAACTGACAGGAGTAGCCAACATGCCAGAAAACAAACTCAGGATCCAAAAAGATCTTGACAAACTTGAACAATGGGCCCTATCCAACAAAAGGAGTTTCAATGTGAAGAAAAGCAAAGTCTTACATTTAGGCAGGAAAAACCAAAGGTACAAATACAAATTGGGCAAGGCCTGGCTTAAAAACAGTAACTGTGAGAGGGACCTTGGAGTCCTATTGGACGATCACTTGACTATCAGCCAGCAGTGTGCAGCAGCCACCAAAGAAGCTAATACAATCCTGGGTTGTCTAAACAGAAGCATATATTCAAGATCACACGAAGTGTTAGTACCGCTTTATAAAACCCTAGTAAGATTACACCTGGGAATACTGTCATTTTTGGTCACCATATCAAAAAAAGATGTTGAAGTTTGGAAAAAATTCAGAGAAGAGCTACTAAGATGATCAAAGGCCTTGAGACTAAAACCTACGAAGAATGGCTGCAGGACTTGGGTTTGGCTAGTCCAGGGGTTGGCAACCTAAAACACTCAAAGAGCCACTTGGACCGTTTCCCACCAAAAAGAAAACACTGGGAGCCGCAAAGCCCTTTTGACATCTAAAAAACATATTGTTTTTTTACCTTTATGTTATGTATAAAAAAACTAGTGTGCTGCATTTATGAAATCAATGAACTGCTACAAAGAAAACAAATTTTTATTTCTGCATGCAACAAAAGTATTTTGAACTCAGAAAAAAAGACGCTGGGTCGAAGGTTACTTTCAAATAAAATACTTAAATGTCTATTTGAGTCGTCATATTTATGAAATAAAAAGCTGGTGCAAACTAAAAACTACAAACAGAAAAATAGAAAAGAAAAAAAATTGTGGGGTGGGGGTGGGGGAGAAAAGGACAGGAGAAAGAGGGGAAAAAAACCTTTCTCCTTCATCCCAACAGGTAAAAACAATTTTAGTAGCTTATTTACCATCTTTAAATACAGCATAATTATCTCCATACCTCACCTCTTAATTAAAAAAAGCATCAAAATATTTCATTAAATGTTCCTTACTAAAAGTCCAGTAAGGACAACCACATATATTCATATTTTCTCTCTCCCTCCCTCCCTTCCTCCCTCCCTGTCTCTCCCTCCCTCTCTTTCTGCCCTTGGTCTGCCAGTCCTCTTCCCCCATTCAGTGTGTTTGTGTGTTGTATGTGTGTGTTAGTCAGAGAGACAGAGTCAAAGAGAGGCACTTGCGCTTCCCTTCTCTCTTTCTCTCTCTCCCTCCCCCTCTCTCTCCCCGATTTGCTCACCTGGCAAGCTGGCTTCACGCTGTTCTGGACAAGCTGATACAATTCTTATTGGTCTGGGTCTCCTGTCCTTGAGAGCTGCTTCTTTTTGCTGCTTCCTGTTTCCTGCTTCCTGTGGAGACACAGCAAAGGCAGGAGCCCCACCCAATAAGCTTGTCAGCTTCTCAGAGGACAGCATGAGTTTTACAGAGAGAGAGAGAGAAAGACAAGTGCCTGTCTCTCTGGAAACTGGGAGCCTCAGGAGAAGGCTGAAAGAGCTGCCTTTGGCTCCAGAGCCATGGGTTGCCGATCCGTAGGCTAGTCTAAAGAAAAGAAGAAATAGGGAAGACATGATAGCAGTGTTCCAGTATCTGGGGGGCTGCCACAAGGCAGAGGGGGTCAGGTTGTTCACCAGAGCACCAGAGGGAAGGATGAGAAACAATGGTTGGAAGCTGATCAAGGAGAGAAGCAACCTGGAATTAAGGAGAAACTTCCTGACAGTGAGGACAATCAACCAGTGGAAGAGCTTACCCCCAGAAATTGTGGGCACTCCATCACTGGAGATTTTTAAGAAGAGACTAGACAATCACCTGTCTGAGATGGTATAGGTTCTCCTACTTGAGCGGGGGGCTGTGCTAGAAGACCTCCAAGGTCCCTTCCAGCTCTATTCTATTCCAACTCATCAAATTTGCAGATGACAGGATCCAAAAAGGTCTTGACAGAATTGAACAATGGGCCCTATCCAACAACATGAAATTTAATGTGGAGAAAAGCAAGGTTTTATACTTAGGCAGGAAAAACCAAAGGTACAAGTACAGATTAGGTGAAACTTAGCTGAAAGACAGTAACTATGAGAGAGATCTTGGAGTCCTAGCAGACGATCATTTAAACATGAGCCAGTACTGTGTGGCAGCAGACAAAAAAGCTAATACAGTCTTTGGTTGTATTAACAGAGGCATAGAATTAAAATCACATGAAGTATTAGTATCACTTCATAAATCCTTAGTAAAATCACATTTGGAATACTGCATCTGAAGACAGGGACGCGGTGGCTTAGTGGGTTAGGATGCTGAGCTTGTCGATCAGAAGGTCAGCAGTTTGGCGGGTTGAATCCCGAGTGCCGCGTAACAGAGTGAGTGCCTGTTACTCGTCCCAGCTTCTGCCAACCTAGCAGTTCGAAAGCAAGTAAAAATGCAAGTAGAAAAATAGGGACCACTATGGTGGGAAGGTTCTGTGCGCCTTTGGTGTCTAGTCATGCCGACCACATGACCGCGGAGACGTCATTGGACAAACGCTGGCTCTTCAGCTTTGAACCAGAGATGAGCACTGGTCCCTAGAGTTGGAAACGACTAGCACGCATGTGCAGGGGAACCTTTAACTTTGTCTGAAGATTGTCGACAGGCAGCAACTGTCTATTACACACCTTTCCAAGTGACTACAGGACAGAGCTTCAATTCAATGCCTGAATTACCTGTCAATGAACCTACCATCCCTTCCCTTAAGGGATGGATCACACATTTGCAATGACCAGTTGTCAGAAAAGCCTTAGATAAAGCTAGAGAAGCCTATAAAGCCCAGGCAGATAAAAAAAGGTGTAACCCAAACCTTTTAGGGTGGGGGATAGGGTATACCTTGGAGATTCTTGCAGCCCTCCAAGAAGTTAGGACCAAAATTTGTGGGACCCTTCCCTATTAAATGCATCATTAACCTAGTCACAGTAGAAGTTGAACTCTCCAAAACATTGGTATTCTACTGTAGCTTGCTAAAGCCCGAGACGAGTTTGCTCATAAGGCCAGCAGTAGCCCCTCCACCACAGCCTATCCTGGTGCAAGGTGAACAACATTTTGAAATCAGGGAAATCTTATATTCCAGAAAGCACCATGGGGCCACCCAATACTTAGTGGCATGGAAGGATCTCCCAGCAGCTGAGAATGAGTGGGTAAACAAGAAATATATGAGGGCCCCTAGATTGCTCAAATGTTTTCATACTGGTTACCCTGATAAACCTGACTAAGTGCTATGTTTCATTTTCTCTCCCTGTTATTGTTTTCTCCAGGTGGATCTCTCTCTTTTTTAAGCGGGGTGGCATGTCAGACCCTCAATGTATTTCTTTCTTATACTTTCATTTTCAGGTTCTGCAATTCTATTGGGGGGGGAGTTTGTGCTTGGAAAGGGGGGGGATGAGCTATGGGTGTTCTTCAATGTACTTCCTTTGCTTTCTTCTATTCTCTTTAAAGTATGCTATTTGGGATGTGAAAGGAATGTGCCTCCGGCTATTTGCCTTATCTTCAGTCAGATGGGAAGAAGTCACAGAGAAACCTGACAGCCTCGAGAATGGTGTCTTATCAGTTCTTTCCCACAACGACAACACCTATGGATTGGTTCAACTCAAATCAGCCGATTAGACATTTGAGGTAGGGTTTGAAAGGGCTCTTTTAATGTAATATTTTGCGTGGAAAATACTCAGATCCTGCCTTATATATCTTCCAATAAAGGTTCCTGTTGAGACAATGCAAGTTTCAAGAATTCTGCTTTCTTAGAAGAATTAATTGAGGCAGGCCCTTCTTGTCACCCAAACTTGCTAAGCACCCAGCCCCTTAACTGCTCATCTCTCTGGTATTTCCTTATTGGTTCCTTTGTTTATTTGTACAATGCAGTAACTGGTATATGTATGTCATAGCTTTAGCAGAGTTCATGCCTTGGTTAAACATGGTTGTGCTCTGGAAATATAATAAATATAATAAACTGGCTGTTCATAATAATAAAAACCTTTATTGTCAAAGTACAACATGTGTACATTGAGATTAGCTGAGCCTCCCACCATGCTCTCTCCCCCCAACACACAGTGACAACAAACCCTCCATCCTACCACACCATGTGAACCAACTACACCACACACCGGCCTCCCAAGTCAATTCTGCATAAGTTCACAGAGATTATGTCCCATTTAAAAGCCTAACAGCCTACGGATAAAAGCTATTTTTCAGCCTGTTGGTATGGCTGGCTATATTCCTATATCTCCTACCGGATGGTAGGAAAGTAAAGAGATACCGTCCAGGGTGTGAGTCATCCCTGAGAATCTTCCTCACTCTTCCAAGGCAACGAGCCCTAGTGATGTCATCCAGTGGTGTCAGGGAACAGCCCACAATGTCTTGTGCTGTGCTCACTACCTTCTGTAATACTTTCCTATCCGTGGCTGTCAGACCAGCATTCCACACCACAATACCATACGAGAGGACGCTCTCTATAGTAGACCGGTAAAAGAGGGTCATTAGCCATTGTTCTACCCTGCTCTTCTGCAAGACCCTGAGAAAGTGAAGCCTCTGTTGGGCCTTTCTAGCCATCTGGGTTGTGTTAACTTTCCAGGTCAGATCTTCACAGAGGTAGACTCCCAGAAATTTAAAGGAGGAAACTCTCTCTACATAGTCCTCCCTGATGTAAAGTGGGGCAGGTTCCTCCTTTTTTCTCCGGAAGTCTAACACCATCTCTTTCGTCTTGCCAATGTTTAGGTGCAAGTTGTTGTTACTACACCATATGGATAGTTTTTGTACCTCCGCCCTATATGCTATCTCATCCCCACCTGTAATAAGACCCACCACAGTTGTATCATCTGCGAACTTGATTATCGCAGTGGATGGGTCAGATGATACACAATCATAGGTGTATAAAGAGTACAGGTAGGGGCTAAGCACACAGCCCTGTGGCGTGCTGGTGCAAAGTTTCAGGGGGGTGGACAAAGCAGACCCGGCCCTCACTGTTTGTAACCGATAACTAAGAAAGTCTTCAATCCAATCGCAGATGGCGGGGGAGAATTTCAAGTCAGTCAGCTTCTCGATGAGAATGCTCGGCAAAATGGTGTTGAAAGCCGAGCTGTAGTCAACAAAAAGCATCCTGACATAATTTCCAGGTCTCTCGAGATGACTTGGTACAGAGTGTAAAGCAGTAGCTATGGCATCGTCTGCCGACCTATTTCCCCTGTAGGCAAATTGATGTTTATCAAAGTCCAGTGGGAGGCATGTCCTAAGATGTTGGAGAACCAATCTTTTGAAGCATTTCATGACTACAGACATTAATGCAATAGGTCTGTAGTCATTCAGGCACTCCTGCAGTTTTCTTTGGGACTGGGACAATGGTAGCTGCTTTCAAGCACGATGGTACACATGCCGTTTGCAAGGAAATGTTAAAAATCCTTGTCAGGACCCCTGCTAATCGATCGGCACAATTCCTAACCACTATCCCCAGCACCCCATCTGGGCCTGCGGCTTTGCTGGGATTCACAGCCTTCAATACAGCTCTCACTTGGTGTTCACACAGGGTGAGTGGCTGAGAGTCTGAAGGCCGGCCAGCAAAGGCTACAGGGTCTGGTCTTTTAACATCATAGCGGGCGAAGAAGATATTCAGCTCCTCAGCCAACAAGGCATCGGTGTTTGCCATGCTCTTTGTGCTGCCCTTATAGTTGGTTAAGTGCTGCAGTCCCTGCCATACTTGTTTCGGATCGTTATTTGCCAAGTGGTTCTCCACCTTTTGTTTGTATTGTTGTTTTACCATCCTAATGCCTCTTCTGAGATTTGCCCTGGCCTCTCTGTATGCATCCCTGTCCCCTGCCTTAAAGGCAGAATCCCGGGCTCTCAGGAGTGTCTGCAGTCATACAGGGTTTATAGTTCCTGTAAACTCTAATGCACTTATCCATTGTTACACTATCAGTGCATGTTCTAATATAAGAGAGTACGGCATCTGTATATGAATTTAGATCTTGTTCTTCAAATACACTCCAGTCAGTGGTTTCAAAGCAGTCCTGCAACTGACTGAGAGCCCCCACTGGCCAGGTTCTGACCCTTTTTGTGACTGCCTGAGTCCTTTTCCTGAGAGGAACATACTTTGGGCACAACAGGAGTGAAAGATGGTCAGATGTACCCAGGTGGGGGAGAGGGAAAGCTCTGTATGCCTGTTTCAGATTGGAATACACATGGTCCAAAGTGTTCTTCCCTCTGGTGGAAACTTGCACATACTGTACAAACTTAGGGAGAACTGTCTTCAGACAAGCTTGATTGAAATCCCCAGCCACAACAAGAGCGCCCTCTGAGTGAGTTTGCTGCTGCCTGGTGATGATGTCATACAGCTTAGAAAGTGCCATGTTGACATTGGCATCAGGTGGAACATAAACAGCTATAATAATCACCACAGTAATTTCTCTAGGCAGATAGAAAGGCCTACATATAACAGTCATCAGTTCCACATCTGGGGAGCAATACGTGTATACCAATCTGCTGTTAGCACACCATTGACAGTGTATATTGGCAGAGCCTCTTCACAGGCTCTTAGATAAGAAAGCTCCATGGGAATGGACCAGCATTCATGAAAAAAGCTTCCAGGACTTAAAGGCACTTTTGTCAGTTAAATCCACTCTAATTCATTTTAGGTAGTCTAAACCAGTCTGTTTAGCATGTGATGCATCTCCTTATGTGGTGGGGGCAGTTTTGAGTCATTTAGAAAAGAATGGAACACAAGTCCCTATTGCATTTTATTCAAGGACACTGTCCTCTGCTGAGCGTAACTATGCTCAAATTGACAAAGAGGCCCTAGCCATTGTAGCTGGAATAAAAAAAATTCCATGACTATTTATATGGCAGGGACTTCACGGTCTTTACAGACCACAAACCACTGTTGGGACTCTTCACAACAGATAAACAAATCCCCCACATACTTTCCCCAAGAATGTTAAGATGGTCTATTTTCTTATCTGCATACATATTTAAATTGGTTCACAAACCTGGTAAAGAAATGAGCCATGCTGAAAGCCTCAGCAGACTCCCACTGCCACTAATGGAACCAGACCCAGCCCCTGCGGCCAGAATTCTGTCTATTCAGGACCTGCCAGGATTTCCCCTCCATGCTGGGGACATTGCTGCAGAAACAGCTACAGATAGAACACTTAGTAGAGTGCTTTCATGGGTACACACAGTGTGGTTAGATAAAAGCCCAGGCTCTGAGTTTCAGAGTTACTTTGTCAGAAGACATGAGCTATCAGCCCACAAGGGGTGCATCCTATGGGGAAACAGAGTCATAATCCCCTCTTCACTGAGAGATAGTCATTACATGAGAGCAATACAGACATTGTCAGAATGAAAGCTTTAGCAAGAAGCTACCTTTGGTGGCCTGGCCTTGACAAGGACATTGAAGCACAGGTAGATGGTTGTTATACATGCCAGAAATCTAGACCTGAGATGCCACATGCCCCAGTTCACAGGTGGGAGGAAACGCACACTCCCTGGTCTAGAATTCACATAGCTGGGCCCTTTCAGGGGAAGCTCTTCCTCATAGTGGTGGACAGCCACTCCAAATGTCTGGAAGTAATTCCAGTTGCAAACATGACTACTGCTAGGACCATCCAGGTGCTGAGAAAACTCTTTACCAGGCATGGTTTGCCAGATAATAGGGCTCAATTCACTGCTGCTGAATTTCAGGCCTTCCTAAGAGCAAATCTTATCAGACATGCAACATCTGCCCCCTTTCACCCATCCTCTAATGGTCAAGCTGAATGCATGGTGAGAACCATGAAGGAGTCGCTTAAATGCATAGTGACAGGTGACTGGCCTCACAGACTGGCAGATTTTTTTACTCTGCCAGCATTCTATGCCCTGCACTGCTATAGGCAAAAGTCCTGCAGAACTTTGTTGGGGGAGGCGACTGATCATTAAACTGGACTGGTTGCATCCAGATAGAGTGGCAGCAGAAGCCTCTTGACCAAAACCCCCAAGAGGACTGCAAGGGGGCAATTGGGTATGGGCCAGAAACTATGGACATGGGAATCTGTGGGTTCCTGGTAAAATTACCAAATCATCTGGTCTCCTTTCTTACGAAGTGGGGCTGGAGGGAGGGCGAGTTGTCAGACACCACAGTGATCAACTCAGGAAATGGTTTCCAGAATGGCCATTAAGCGAGAACTATGTCATAAGTCCTTCCCAAAGTCCCCAAGCTTGCAGCCAAGCCAGCCCATACATGGACTCTCAAAACTCTTCCTTCTTAAGCAATGAGGAACTGGGCATAGAGGAGGGGAGTCCAGAAGTGCAACATGGATCCCCTGATGGAGCAAGCCAACCAGACTTCAACAACCGCTGTGCCAACTCTGCTGATCAGTCTGACTCTGGGACGGGCCAGCCTGGAGAGGCCAGCCAGAGAGCATCTAATTCCTCTGACTCAAGGGACAATGGTCTACCTGGCCTGATGAGTAAGCTGGTAGACCAGAAAGTGACTGGAACGCCAAGGCATTCCACAAGGGCATGCAAGCCTCCTTCTTATCTAGCTGATTATGTTGTAAAATAAAGGAACTATAATGTTGTCTGTACTGTTAACTTGTCACTATACTGAAACAGTATTGGAGCTATGATGTTAACTGTCTTGTGTGCTATAATGGAAGTCTATTCATTCTGGCTAACTGATACTATAATGTTAACTTGTATTGTTTTACAAATAGTTGCTATGATGTTAAGTCTTGTAACTTGTATTGTTTGCCAATTATTGCTATGATGTTGTCAAATCTAAGAGGGGAAGGGTGTTATGTATTGGGCTCAATGGTAACACCATGTGGTAAGCTGGAGCAGCTAATGGCTCTCCAGCAACCCAGACTCCAGGTCTCCAGGGCTGCTATTGGCTGCCCCTAGGGGGCAATGGGTTGCTTTAAACCTATTGGCTGCCACCTAGGGGCCAGGCTATAAATTGCTGAAAGCTGCAGCCCAAAGTCCAGTTCAGATCCTGCAAGCAATAAACCATGAGCTTTGCTGAACTCACTTGCCTTGTCTCCTTTCCTGCGTGAAGAACCCACTACACAACACTAACATTATTCAGAGATTGGATGATCTAAAAGAGGCACTGACAACAACTCAATCTACAGCAAAGCCTGAATTTAATGTGGCTTCACCAAATGCTCAGACGTATGACAATATATTACCCAACAATCTATCATTTCCTCAATAGTAAAGAAAAAAACACGGATTGTTACACAGGGTGACAGTGGGGTAACTGCACTGACTTACTCAGACCCTGATAAACAGCAGAAAGAAAAACTGTCCCATCTTACAGTGCACTCTAAACATACAGACTTTAAGGATACAATCCATTTTCCACCTTCACTTGAATCAGAAGTGCCTTTAACATCTCCTCACAAGATAAACCCCCCAACTGCATCCCCTCCAAAATGGCCATAAATCCATATGTGTTCTAGATGGGGATTCTGCAGAGATAATTGCTAAAGGTGAAGACTCTGACCCAGCTATGAGATGGCAATCAGAGGCAGAGACAGAGGCATGCCTCAGTGCCCCACAAAAATAGTGAGGCTACCTTTGCTGTTGTGGATGATGTCCCCATAATCTCACAAAACTTGCCTAATTCTTGGTTAAATGCATCTAAAACCAAACAGTATTTAACTTTCAAAGACAACATCAACCAACATAATTACCTTCCAACAAGTGCCCCTAATGAGAACATGAACTTACTATAAGAAGATCAGTGCAAGAAAAATACTTTAAACATTATGTCATGGAATGTAGCTGGGTGGTATCAACTTAGAGGCCTTAATTACTCTGATCCTCTGATAGATAAGGATATCATTTTGGTGCAAGAGACTTGGACAGTTGATGATCTCCTGCTTAATGGCTATCATTTGTATAAGCTAGAAGCAAGGCCAGGCATAATATAGAGCAGGTAGCCACTTTTAAGTACCTAGGGCTGGTCATACATGCCACTGGCTCATGACAAGCACATGGAGAATATGTGGCTCCCTCTGGCCAAAGATCAGAGAATCACATCTACAATTTCCCCACACACACACAAATGGAGGACAGTCAAGCGCAATTAAGTTCTTTCTGGCTAAGTTGCTACCACAGCTTCTCCATGGGACCTTACTCAGACCCTCAGCTTTGTGTTTCACATCATTGTAAAGAGTTCAATTCAAATTTATTAGAACAATTCTCTAGATGTTGCGCTGTGTCTCAAATGCACTTATGCCTCTGTAGACAGGATTGATAATAGTCGAATCAAGAATCTGTACAGCTTCTTTAAATATCTGGCTAAAGTTTAATTTCTTTCTGCAAGGCCTTGCCCCATTAATCTCCTTTCTTCCTCTCTTTCTCTCTCTCTCTCTCTCCCTTTCTCGAAAGTCCAAACATATGTGTCCTCCTTCACCCGCTAGCCTTCTGCAAAGCACAAACAGACACCACGTCCTACTTGTCTTCTCCAAACTCATGCCCACCCTCACTTCCAAAGGCCATCTGCTCGCTCTCTTGCTGCACTCCCACCAAAACTGCTTTTATAGGTTCCCTTCTCCCTGCCCAGCTCTCACAGCTGTTCCCATGAGAGCTCTGCTGGATTCAGTTTCCCTGCCCTCTCCAGTTCCCACTAGTCAGGCGCACATGGTGATGGAGAGGGGAGCATCCGTCTGGCGTGCATGCTGTCAGAAAGGGTTCTGCATACCTAATCTGGCATGCATGCCATAGGTTCGCCAGCACTGGTATAGGGTCTCCTGTTTGAGCAGGGGGTTAGACTAGAAGTTTTCCAAGGGCCCTTCTGGCTCTATTCTGATTGATGAGTCTGTTATGTACTGGGCTTTTGGAATATTACCACGTGCTCTGGTGGAGAACCAACGGTTCTCCAGCATCTCAGACAGGACAGCGCCAGTCCTGCTATTGGTCAACTTTGGGCGGCAAGTATAGCTTCAATCCGATTGGTTAATACCATAGGGCCTGGCTATATATATTGAGGCAGGATGACTTCAATCTCTCAGCACAGTTTCTGCTTAAATAAAGTATGTGTTCGTCTGTACTCCTGTACTGTCTGTACTCTGTACTCCTCTGCGTGTTCTCGTTCCTGCTCATCAGAGTCCACGGCATAATAGTGGCTACGAAGGTGGGATCCTGCTTCTCCGCCTGAGGGCTGAAGTCATGAGGGGATGGCATTACTCGCTGGAGGGAAGAGGCATCTCCTCCCCCCAGCCGGCTAGTAAACTACGCTAGCGGCTGCGTGCTCAGAGGAAGCGTTCCCTGAGACTTGAAGCAGGATCCAACAGCAGAGCAGGAAATTGAGGAAAAATTCCAAAAGTTGGTAAACTCAGAGAGTTCGACATCAAACATCCAGAAGATTGGCCGTCTTACCTCTCACAGGTAGAAAATTACCTACGAGCTAACCAGATAGCAGAGGAAGGCCTTTTTCCGGAGAAAAAAGGAGGAACCTGCCCCACTTTACATCGGGGAGGACTGTATAGAAAAAGTTTCCTCCTTTAAATTTCTGGGAGTCTACCTCTGTGAAGATCTGACCTGGAAAGTTAACACAACCCAGGTGGCTAGAAAGGCCCAACAGAGGCTTCACTTTCTCAGGGTCTTGCGGAAGAACAGGGTAGAACAACAGCTAATGACCCTCTTTTACCGGTCTACTATAGAGAGCGTCCTCTCGAATGGTATTGTGGTGTGGTATGCTGGTCTGACAGTCACAGATAGGAAAGTATTGCAGAGGGTAGTGAGCACAGCACAAGACAAGGCTGAAAAATAGCTTTTATCCGTGGGCTGTTAGGCTTTTAAATGGGACATAATCTTATGCAGAATTGACTTAGTGTGGTGGGATGGAGGGTTTGTTATCACTGTGTGTTGGGCGGAGAGAGCACGGGGGAAGGCTCAGCTAATCTCAATGTACACATGTTGTACTTTGACAAGAAAGGTTTTATTATTATTTATTATTTATTAAAAGCTGTGAGATTGCTGTGTGTATGTGGGCCAGCGACTTTCGATTTAGCTGAGAACCTCTTTGCACCAATGCCCATTAAAGCAGTATCTTTTGCTGACCTGAAGAAGAAGCTGAACGGGCATTTCCAGCCAAAAATGTCAGAAATGGCCTGGTGGTTTAAATTTGACCAACAAGTGCAGCTTCCCGGTGAGACAGCATCTGAGTTTATTGCGGGTCTAAGACAGGCTGCACATCTCTGCAAATTTTTGAATTTGGAGCATTTGAGAGACTGACTCGTCTGCGGACTAAGAGACAGAACTTTGCAGCAGAAACTATTTGCCAGACAAAACCTCACGTTCGCTGAAGCACAAGACGAGATCATGGCTGATGAAGCAGCCGGTGGTGCAGTTTCCAGGATCTAAAGGCCCTCCTTTCAGAAAAGTCCACTGTCACTCATTACATTGAGTCTAAACCTGTTTGCCTTGCATGTGATGCATCTCCCTATGGGGTGGGGCCAGTCTTAAGCCACATTGAGAAGAATGGGGAACAAGTTCCTATTGCATTCTATTCTAGAACCTTATCTGCTGCTGAGTGTAATTATGCACAGATCGATAAAGAAGCCTTAGCCATAGTGGCTGGAGTCAAAAAATGTCATGATTATTTATATGGCAGGGATTTCACTGTCTTCACTGATCACATACCCCTTTTGGACTTATTCACCACTGATAAGCAAACTCCACACATACTGTCTCCAAAAAAGCTGAGATGGTCTATATTTTTAGCTGCTTACAGATTTAAGTTAGTTCACAAACCTGGAAAGGAAATGAGCCATGCAGATGGCCTCAGTAGATTACCACTGCCACTAATGGATCCTGATCCAGCCCCCGCTGCTAAAATATTGTCTATTCAGGATTTACCTGAGTTTCCCCTCCATGCTGGGGATATTGCTGCTAAGACTGCTATAGATAAACTTCTGAGCAGAGTATTGTCATGGGTACACATGAGCTGGTCAGAAAAAAGTCCAGGCCCTGAGTTCCAAAGTTATTTTGTCAGGAGACATGAATTGTCTGCACATAAGGGTTGCATTTTATGGGGCAACAGAGTTATTATTCCCACAACTTTGAGGGACATAGTCTTACATTCCTTACATGAAGGCCATACAGGCATTGTACGGATGAAAGCGTTGGCTAGAAGCTACCTGTGGTGGCCTGGCCTGGATAAGGCTGTAGAGGATCAAGTTCATGGTTGCTATATCTGTCAGAGATCTAGGCCTGAAATGCCTCAGGCCCCAGTTCATAGGTGGGAGGAAACACATACTCCCTGGTCCAGGGTTCATATTGACTACGCTAGGCCTTTTCAAGGACAGCTTTTAATGGTAGTAGTGGATAGCCACTCAAAATGGCTGGAAGTAGTTCCAGTCCCTAATATGACTACTGCTAGGACCATCCAGGTGCTGAGAAAACTCTTTGCAATACATGGGTTGCCTGATGTTTTGGTTTCTGATAATGGGGCTCAATTCACTGCTGCTGAATTTCAGGCTTTTCTCAGAGCTAACCTCATCAGACATGCTACGTCTGCACCATTTCACTCCTCTACGAATGGACAAGCCAAACGCATGGTGAGGACAATGAAGGAGGCGCTCAAGTGCATCATCACAGGTGACTGGCATCATAGACTGGCAGATTTCTTGCTCTGTCAACACACTACACCCTGCACAGCTACAGGAAAAAGTCCTGCTGAGCTTCGATGGGGATGGCGATTGATTACTAAACAGGACAGATTGCATCCAGACAGAGTGGCATACGAAGCCTCTAAACCTAAACCCCTGAGGGGGCTGCAAACAGGTGATTGGGTTTGGGCCAGGAACTATGAGCCTGGAAACTTGTGGGTTCCTGGTCAGGTGGTCAAAGAATCTGGACCCCTATCTTACAAAGTGGGGTTGGAGGGAAGGTGACTGGTCAAAAGGCATATTAACCAACTTAGAAAAAGATTCCCAGAGTGGTCACTAAGGGAGGACTCTGGTACAAGTCCCTCCCGAAGTCCTCAAGTTGGCATCCAGGCCAGCTCACACCAGTACCACCAGGGTTTTCCTTCCTCAGTGGAACTTGATCCAGAAGAGGAGCATGGCAGCTCAGAAGTGCAACATGGAACCCCTGACCAGGCAAACGAGCCGAATTTCAGCAACTATTGTGCACACTGCTAAACAGTCAGACTCTGGGGTGAGCCCACCAGAAGAGGCCAGGCAGAGCAATGCAACTCCTGTAGACACAGGAGCTCAGGGGTACATGGGTCTACCCAGCCCACTGGGTAAGCTGGTAGATCACAAAGTGACTGGAACCCCTAGGTGCTCATCCAGATCACATAAACTCCCAGCATATCTTAAAGACTATGTTGTAAAATAAAGTGATGTGTAACTGTATGACAATCTGCTACTATCTACAGAAATTGGGGGCACATTTAACTGCTGTATGGCATACTCATTGAGATGTTGTTTTATCTCTTTGTAGTATATTGCATTGTCATATCATTCATTAATATCTTTGTAGTCCACTCTACAAGACACATTCTAATTACCTTAGCTTACAAATCATCACATTTAGTATTGCTAATATTATTTAGTTTGGGCCTTGACAATTGTCAAGGGTATTATAGTCTGATCTTAGGAGGGAGGGGTGTTATGTACTGGGCTTTTGGAATATCACTACATGCTATTGGTCAACTTTGGGCGGCAAGTATAGCTTCAATCCGATTGGTTAATACCATAGGGCCTGGTTCTATATATTGAGGCAGGGTGACTCCAATCTCTCAGTACAGTTTCTGCTTAAATAAAGTATGTGTTCGTCTGTACTCCTCTGCATGTTCGGCTTGTTCTCGTTCCTGCTCATCAGAGTCCATGACATAATAGAGTCAATCTTGAATCCTGTCAGGGTTGAACTCCAAGCTGTGGGCACTACATGTAACCACTGCACCATCAGAATATTTAGGACAATGTAATGAAAAATAAGACACATTGATCTTTTTAGAATTTAGATGAAGAAATGACAATTTGAATTTGACTTTTCTGTTTAAACTTTTGGAGGATATGAATTCAGGGGAGAATTTTATAAAATGGTCAAAATTGATTTAGGTTACACAAAAGCATATTTTAACAGAGAGCTAACAAAATATTGTAAAATATTAAAAGGAACAAATCAAGAAAAACCATCTGTACATGTATGGATTAGATGTAACCTGGCTTAATAACTAACTGCGAGAGGGATCTTGGAATCCTAATGGACAGTCACTTAAATATGAGCCAGTACTGTGCAGCAGCAGCCAAAAAAGCCAGCACAAGCCTAGGTTGCATTAATAAAGGGACAGAATCAAGATCGTTTGAAATATTTTTTTTTTATTTTTTTTATTGAAAAGTTTTTCAATACATTTTAATTATTACATCCCATCCCCCAACCCTCCCCAACCCTATCCCACCCTCTCACCCTCCCCTTCCCCCCTCCCCCCCCCGGACTTCCCAGAGCTAGATACAAGGTATAAAAATAAAATAACCAATCATAAACTCTCATATGCTAACAACAATAAACTATTAAATCTCTCGCACTTTAGCTCTTATAAATTGACTACAAGCAATATACTTATTCAAATGCTAGATGAAACTTTTTAGTCCCATATTTATTCTGGATGTAATCAATCCATTTCTTCCACTCCACAATATATCGTTGTTGAGAATGATCTTTCAAATATGCTGAGATCTTTGCCATTTCCGCCAGGTTGGAAACTTTTAAAGTCCATTCCTCTATAGTCGGCAGTTCTTCCTTTTTCCAATATTGCCCTATTAAGAGTCTCGCTGCCGTAATTAAGTTCAACATCAAATTAATGTCCAACACAATAGTATCAGTAATAATACCCAGTAAAAACAATTGCGGACAAAACTTTATCCTTTTCTTGAATATCTTCTGCATATTCCACCAAATTTTAATCCAAAATGGTTTGATCTTTTTGCAAGTCCACCATATATGAAAATACGTTGCATCTTCGCCACCACATCTCCAACATTTGGGCTGGTAATTCGGATACATACTTGCTAACTTTCTAGGATCTAAATGCCATCTATAAAACATTTTATAAAAGTTCTCTCTTAGATTTTGAGCTTGCGTAAATTTCACATTTCTCACCCAAATCTTTTCCCAAGTGTCCATTGTGATAACTTCCTGAATATTCTGTGCCCATTTTATCATACAATCCTTAACAATTTCTGTTTCTGAGTCAATCTCTATCAATGCAAGATATATCCGTTTAATATGCGCTGGTCCCTGATTTCTAATTTGTTTTACCAAATTTTCATCATCCATCAAAAAACCAATCTTCTGATCTTCTTTCCACCTGGCTTGTAATTGTCCATATTGAAACCAAGTTTGTACAATCTTTTTTTCTCGTAAAAGATTATATGACTTCAAACACCACACATTCCTCTCCAAGCTCAAAATTTCCTTATATGTAATCACATCATGTTTAAATCCAACATTTATATTCTCTATTGCGTGTTTGGGTATTGCCCATAACGGTATCTTATAATTTAACTTTTGTCTGTGCTTTTTCCAAACTCGCAACAAAGCATACCTCAAAATATGCATTTTGAACACATTATCTACCTTTTTGTCATACAGTAAATATGCATGCCAACCAAATAACAAATATACCCTTCAAGATTTAACAGTCTCCCCTGTGTCAAATTGATCCAATCACTTATAGCTGATAATGCAGCAGCTTCATAATATAATTTAAAATTGGGCATTCTTAGACCACCTCTTTCGCGTGTATCCTGCATAATTTTAAATTTGACCCGTGGCCTTTTCCCTGCCCAAACAAATTTGTTAATACCCTTCTGCCATTCCTCCAAATTTGAATCCTTTTTGAGAATGGGTATCATTTGAAACAAAAATAAAAATTTTGGCAAAACATTCATCTTTACTGCTGCAATTCTTCCCAATAATGATAGTTGTAATTTTTTCCAACTATCCAATTCTTTTTGCACTTTATTCCATAACTTTTCATAATTATTTTTATATAATTTAACATTTGAGGGTGCTAGATATACCCCCAAATATTTAACCCTTTCAACAATTTCAAATCCAGTTAAGCTTTCTAAAGAAACCTTTTGTAATGCTGTCATGTTTTTAGATAAAATTTTAGTTTTTTGTATGTTAATCTTAAATCCAGAAACTTTCCCATATTGCGATATTAACTCCATCAATTCCATAACAGAATTTTCTGGATGTGTCAAAGTAATAACCAGATCATCCGCAAACGCCCTCAATTTATAGTCCTGATCTCTTATTTGAATTCCCTTAATTGTTTCCGAATTCCGTATTTTAATCAATAATATCTCCAACGTTAAAACAAATAACAAGGGTGATAACGGGCAACCCTGCCTTGTGCCCTTTTCAATATTACACATTTCAGTCAAACTATTATTAACAATTATTCGAGCTGTTTGCTTCTGATATATTGCCCTAATTGGTTGTAAAAATTCATCCCCAAAATTCATTTTATCTAATACTTTTAACAAAAATTTCCAATCCAATTGATCAAAGGCTTTTTCAGCATCCAAAAAAATCAATGCTGCAGAGATCTGGTTATTCCTTTCCAAAAATTCCAACAAATCAACTATATGTCTCACATTATTTTTCATTTGTCTACCACTTATAAACCCAGTTTGATCACCATGAATTACCTGTTGCAATACCCTCATAAGTCTACTAGCTAAAACCTTAGCAAATATCTTGTAATCCGTATTCAAAAGTGAAATTGGCCTATAGTTTTTTGCTTGAGTAGCGTCCTGATCTTCTTTAGGAATTAAAGAAATAAAAGCAGTTTTCCAAGACGGAGGCACTCCTCCCCCTTTTTGAATTGTCTGAAACAGTTCCTTTAATGGCTTTATCATCTCAAACTGTAGATTTTTATAATACACAGCAGTCAAACCATCAGTGCCTGGTGCTTTACCTACTTTTAACTGTTTAATTGCCAAATATATTTCTTCCTCAGTTATCAACTGATTCATTTCTTCTTTTTGGTCTTGCGTAAGAACCGGGATGCTAAAATCTTTCAAATATAAATCAATGTCCGTTTCATTAATCTTATCACTAGCATATAATTTAGAAAAAAAATCAACAAAGGTTTCCTTAATAAGATTCTGTTGATACACAATCTTTCCCTTATGTTCTATTTTATCTATATTAGAAACCCTTTGCTTCTTTCTTAGCATATAAACTAACCATCTGCCTGGTTTATTGGCATTGCAAAAAGTATTATGCCTTGCAAACCGTAGATTAGTTGCCACCTGATCAGCCATTAACTTATCAAATTGTCCTCTTAACAGCTTAATAGTCTCTTTCATCTTCACATCCGATGGATTCAAAATTAAAGCCTTTTCTTTTTCCTTAATCTCTGTCTCCAATTCTTTCCTCCTAAATTCCAAATTGCGTCTATATTTATTATTAAGATATATCAACACACCTCTCATATACGCCTTACTAGCATCCCATACCATTTCCATAGAAGTACCCTTATGCATATTCGTTTCAAAAAAACCCTTCATCTGTTTCTTACACTCTTCCACGTTTTTCTGATTTCTGAACAAATTCTCATTTAAACGCCAGGAACGTCGTTCTCTACTGTCTTTTCCAATCTCTAGCCAAACTGGGCTGTGATCAGACATAGTCTTTGAACAAATCTTTATCCTCTTAGTTCTAAAAAAAAGGTCATTAGACAATAGTATAAAATCAATCCTGGAAAAAGATTGGTGTCTATCAGAAAAGAAAGTATAGTCTCTTTCTTGTAAGTTCCTTTCCCTCCAAACATCACGTAATTCCATATCGTCCATCATTTCAAAAAAAGATTTAGGCAATTTAGCATGACTTGGGGTACTTCTGTAAGATCCACTCTTATCCATTTGTACATTCAAAACACCATTCCAATCTCCCATAAAAATAAAAGATTTGTAATCCAATTGGGTAATCCTGCTGTGTAACAAACTATAAAAGTCGGCTTGCTGTTGATTGGGCGCGTATAATCCAACCAAAAGAGTTCTTTTACCTTCTAGTAACAAGTCCACAATAACATATCTTCCTTGTTGATCAGCTTCAATTAACTCTGCTGTAATTGTATTCTTGACATAAATAACCACTCCATTTTTCTTGTTAACTGCAGAGGCAATAAATTGTGTACCTAGTCTTGAATTTGATAAATACTTTTGGTCCATAACTCTAATATGTGTTTCTTGTAAGCAAATAACGTCAGTCTTAAATTGGTTTAAATATTGAAAAATTTTCTTTCTCTTTTGTGGTGAGTTTAATCCATTAACATTCCAAGTTAAAAACTTAGTCACCATTTCTGGCAACCCGAAGCTTTTGAAGCGCATCTTCCAGAATCCCTTTTACATTTTTAGGTCGCGCTCCTCCCACAGCTTGGCTATAGGTACATTTTGAAGGTTCCACAACATTCTGCTGGGCTTGGTCTTGGTCACGTCTGGCTCGTCTCGAAGCAGCTCGGGTGACCCTCTGGTCCTTTGCTTCTTCTACTGTTGAAATTTGAATCACTCCTGGTGCTGTCTCATCTATCTGTATTCCTTCAGCATCATAAGACTTTCCCTCCTTTGTTGATTCCAGAAGTGGTATAGGAATTGCTTTTAAAACATTGCTATAAAAATCACGTGCCTGCAGGACCGTAGCGAGACGGTATCTTGTATCTTCAAACATTACCACCATACCCACTGGAATCTCCCATCTGAACCTGACATCGCGTCGCTTAAGCTCATGTGCTAGAAATGCAAATTCCTTTCGTTTCCTTAGGATTTTTGGAGGGATCTCTTTTAAAACCAAAACTTCTTGGTCAGCAATCACAAGCTTTGTATTGTAAGAAACTTGAATAACTTCATTCCTGATTGCTCTCTTTGTAAAGTAAACAACCACATCTCTAGGTAATTTCCTTTGTCTCGCAATCCAGGAGTTAACACGGAAAATTTTGTCTATATCTTCTGCAATT
>JAKJMR010017581.1:95644-125644 GCA_024449315.1 Daboia siamensis
GCCCGGAGAAATCCAAGCTTCGGGGGGGCTCAATCTTCCAGCCGCCAGAGCTTTAAGCCCTGACGGCCCCAGAGAGCCCTTCCCCTACTTGGAAACTCACCCCCTCCTCTTCTCCCGAGGAGGGGGCTTTCGAACCGCCGAAACAGCTGATCGGCGCTGTTTTCGGCGGTTCTACAAAGCCGCGAAGCTGACAAGCTAAAAGCAGCTGTCGGCGGCGGCGCCTTGCCACCCGGAAGTCAAGATCGTTTGAAATATTAATACTGCTTTATAAATTGTCCTTCTCTTGATTATTTTGGTTTTTTGAAGTACCGAATAGAAATAGAAGACACGATAAGAAGATTATGGGAGTAAAAGTTTAAAAAGAAATGTGTAAATTATGAGTTTTTGCAAATAACATGATGTTAGTTTTGGAAGATGCTTTAAAAGGAATTGAAACATTAAATTAAAAGAATGTGGTATATCAATGGTTCTTCTATATATAATTGTTAGAGAGGCTTAAAGTAAATAAAATGATTTGTTTTGAATATTATAAGACTAAATTTGAACTAGAATTGTGCACAAATGATGAACATGTAACTCAGCACAGAACCCTACATTTCTTGCAAGTGAACTACAGTACATTTTGTGGAAAAATCCCAGTGTTCAAATTTATCCTGATTTTTTCAAACCTTAAGATTAAGTTAGCAAATTTGTTAAGCATTTTTTCTATCCCCTTATCTAATTTATTTTTAAGAAATGTTTACTGGGCCCTGGACAAAAGTCCCTCACTGTATACTTTCCCCATATAGACATAGCTTCCTTAACGATTGCATGTTGGAGTTAATCTTGTGTCCACTTATTGGTGGAAATATCTCTTCAACTTACAAACAATAAAAGTCCTATAGTTCATGATAGGTTACTTTAAATCCAACCCGGTGCTTCCAAACTTTTGAAAAGTAAGTTATAGCATATTATGCACAATTTTCAAACTGGTCAGAATCTATCAAGTCCCTTAGCTTTTGTGCTTCAAGATTATAATCATTCCTGCTCTTCTGAATTCCTTTAACAGAGGATGGATAAGCATTAGCTAAACTCTCAACTTTTTGTTCTTATTAAAATGTTCTTGTTAGGATTTTAAATTGATTCAGAATGTTTTACTCATATGAATCAAAAGTAAGGCAAGAAGTTCAATAAAATGTTTTAAAAATGTGATATGGGATGAAAGTATAAAAAGTAAAGATAAAGGTTCCCCGCACATGCGTGCTAGTCGTTTCCAACTCTAGGGGCCAGTGCTCATCTCCGTTTCAAAGCCGAAGAGCCAGCGCTCGTCCGAGAATGTCTCCGTGGTCATGTGGCCGGCATGACTAGACGCCAAAGGCGCACAGAATGCTGTTACCTTCCCACTGTAGCGATCCCTATTTTTCTACTTGCATTTTTACGTGCTTTCGAACTGCTAGGTTGGCAGAAGCTGGGACGAGTAACAGGCGCTCACTCTGCTACACGGCACTCAGGATTCGACCCGCCAAACTGCCGACCTTCTGATCGACAAGCTCAGCGTCCTAACCCACTGAGCCACCACGTCCCTGATGAAAATATAGGGAATACTTAAAAAAAAAATGCATCTCCAGTTCTCATTTGTCAGAATATCTACTCAATTGAAGGTCAGATAATTCATGCTTAGGGCACTTTTGAATCCAGTTCAGTATTGCCAAACCTTTGAAAAGTAAGATACAGCATATTATTTCTCTGATTTAAAATTGGAGATCCAATTTTACACTAAACTGAATAAAGCAGTTTTCAATGGTTGCAAGAAAATTTGTAGAGGAAAAGAAGAGTGAATGCTCGTCCTCTGAATGCTATTGGACTTTATGGAGTAGCCCAGTGATGGTGAAACTTTTAGAGACTGAGTGCCCAAACTCCAACCCAAACCCCACCTATTTATCATTGGGTGCCGGGTAGGCGTGGCCCATTGTGTGGGCATAGCCACTGAGTGGACATGGCTGCAGTGGTCATGACAGACTGGTCATGTTGCTCATGGGGAGGGATGCCTGTGGGACCCGGGCATGGTTGGGGGAGATCCAGAGGGTCTCTGGCAGTTGGGACAGTGAGCAGGAGGCTCGTCCTGCAGGGTGAGGTGAGGCAGGGGGCAGGGAAGGGGTGCCATTTCCATTCAGCATTTCTTGAAGACATCTCATGACCCAAACTAGGTAACATCAGCAGTGCCAGAAGAGAATGGGGTTTGTGGAGTGGAGGAGATGAAAAGAAGAGGAGGAGGGCAGTTGTGGGTTCCTTGGTCCTCTGAGCTTTGTGGCTTTCTTATAGATGTTTCATGACCCAAACTAGGTAACATCATTAGTTCACTTATTATCCCACTTTGAGTCCTGAAATGTCTGCAAGAAAACCACCATCCTCAGAGACACCTTCCCTAAGGACTCTTTATTTTAACTCTGAGCCAGAAATATTCTGCTTGATTGGCATTCTGGACCATCACAGGGCAGAAGAACCTGCCTGGCAGGACCTCATTCTTCTTTCCCACGGGGCAAATACCAATGCCCAACTTGCCATCCTGCTGCTAGCTAGGGCTCTCGCCACCATCCACCCACACTCTCTTCATGATTGGATGGCTTGTCTGGGAGGTTAAGGCAGGCCAGATAAAAAGATAGGTTGGGCCGTAATTTAAGGACCCTTGAGCTAAAGCTTTGGTGGCTATGTCAGAGAAGAGAACTTCGCAGCTCTGCCTACAGAGCCACCAAAACAGCAGGTGGAGTGCCGGAGGCTCGTGGAGTGAGGGCGCTGAAGTAGGTGGTTGGGCCATTGGCAAGAGCAATGAGTCTGAGCAGAAAGTGGCCTCAGATCAAGTGGGGCAGATAAGGAAAGAAATCCTTGCTCCCCCCCAAAATTGCCTGTCTTTTCTTACCTGACTCCCAGCTCTGTACCGTTTCTCCTTCACAATCCGTTGCCGCTGACACATGCAAGGAAACAAAGGAAGTTTTTTTTGGGGAAAAAAGGTCAATCAATTTCAACTTCGTGATCTTTTCTGCTTTGGTCAGCCTGCCAGCCCCCACCTCAACGCCCTGCCCACCACCACCTAACCCATCCTCCCACCACCATGCAGGGTAAGGTTGCTGTGCCTGCACCCACCCAGATGCCCTCACCTCCCGCAAACATTTTTTTACTAACCTGCTGTCACGTTTCTGATGGATGAGCTCTTCAAAGAACTCTGAGGCATCAACGCTGCTAACATTGGATGTTCTTGCTTTGACACCTGCCTTTCAGCTGCATTCCATTTCTCCGTTCGCTTCTCAGCCTTTGCTGCATGTTTTTGGGACTAATGGTAAAAAAGAAAAGTTCCAACAGTCTTTCTAGCTTCTTGAGATCTCATGAGAAGTTAGAAAGTCTGATGGAAGTTTTTGTTTTTTTACCAATAGTCCTACAAACGTGGTGAAGGCTGAGAAGCGAACAGAGAAACGGAATGCAGCTGAAAAGCAGATTAGTAAAAAAAACACTTGGGGGAGATGGGCGTGGGCGCTGCAACCTTACCCTACATGGGTACTGATGCAGATTGCTCATGGATAGGACTGAAAGCCTAGGACTTGGGCGACGGCATGCGTGCCCACAGAGAAGGCTCTGCGTGCCACCTGTGGCATGCGTGCCATAGGTTCACCACCATAGGAATAGCCACTACAATCAGAATTGTGTTCAATATCATACAGAGAGATATTGGTTTTAACTCCTACTTTAAGAATAACTCCTGATTAGTAAAAACAAGCCAGAGCAATGAACACCCTCTTCAGCAAGTGAATAACTGTGCTATCTCTCAGTAGTTCAAGTGACTGTAGTACCAAGCATGCTTAGGAATAAAGCAACTGCCTCTAAAGATGGATTAACTATAGCCTTGAATGATTTCCTTATTTTAATTTCTCATGACATATTATCACTAATACTAAGGGTTTTGTTCTAATCAAATGGAAATATTCCACCCTTTCAATGTGCACTGTATCATAGAATACACTGTATCATAGAATACAGCTTCAAATTATGCTTTTTAATAAACAGGATTTATTCCAAACTTTATCAGAAAGGAAAGAGCGAGGACAGGAACCTCTTTCCAGAGCTGTTTGTAATACAATATTATTGGTTTATGCACTATGAGAGGGAAATGACCTTTCTGTCATTTATTTGCTGGGAATTAAATCCAAATGTTTCTAATATGACTGTCTTCCAAGAAAATAAACTAGGATTGTTGATAGCCCCTTCCTCTTGAGGTTTTCATCTAATGTTTTGCACTGTCAAGCTTTCATATTTCATGGTGAGCCAATAATTTAACCCTTTGCTAGTTTTGTGATATTCCATTAGAAACAGAAATAGAGCATTCTATGAGGAATCTTTAAGCAAAGTAAGTTCTTTTTTGGCAGTTTGGCTGTGACAGAACACTATGAGAAAAATTGATTTCCTTTGCTGTCCTCCCTCTACTACCTATGTGTCATTTCTTTCTTATTTCCCTAATTGCTAGTTTCTTTGCAGTAAAGACAGGTAGATCAATGGGGTTAATATAGAAGATTGCTAGGAGGCCGAATATCATTGATTGATCAGCAGGAGAAGAGTCCTACGTTCCACAAGTTTTTGCTTTCCTCTTCAACATTCACAGCAGCTCTGTTGACATGATCTTCAGTCCTGTCAATCTTCTCCTGCTGAGTCTGAATGCAAAGGAATTACAAGTGAGGTTTCCCACTGGGGAGCAGCAGTAAGCCAATACATACCATTTTAATGTCTGTAAATCAGGCTCCCACAGAAACTTCCATCTGCTATTCTCTGCAACCAGCAGCCTTAATGGCAGTTCATTAATAGCTTCTGATTAGCTGTACTGAAAGCAGAAAATTACACAGAGGAATAAATTTAGCTATTAGGCAATAAAATAGGGCAATATTATATGGCAATGGTTGAAAGTTAGAGAAAATGACTGTTAAACCATATCATTCAATCTAATGGTATATGAATAAGTGAGCTTACAAACCAAAGGAAAAGTCAAAGATGTAATGTGCTGTTAGAATGCTATAATGTCATTCTATGTCTCTCTAGATAATCAATTTCCACAAATACATCATCTTTCTCCAGGCCAGCCTGTTTTGAAGAAAAATAGAATATTCCAGAGTTATATGGACCCAATATAGAACATTTTGTATCTCTTTACTCTTAAACTTACAATTTTCATTTCTAGTGACAATTACGGATTCTTATGTAAGTCATGTTCTCCTAATTATGTGGCTAAATCTTCATACCATATAGTTTTCAGGGATTTTTTCATTCATTAATTGGATTATGAATCCTAAGATAGTATCCATAAAAACAACTTGAGCTATCATTTTTATTGGTTACATTTTTCTTAAAATATTTGCAGTAATTTTTCTCATATAAAAGTAAGAATTGTTATATAGGATTAAAAAATCTTTTAAACATGGATCTTCATTTAACAGATACCAGAATAACAGAGTTGGAAGAGACATTGAATGTCTCAAGCAAGAGACACTATATACCATGTTAGACAAATGGCTGTTCAATCTATTTTTAAAAACCTCCAGTGATGCAGCATCATATTTGAGGGAACACCTGCTGCCAGCATCAAGTTCCCTTTGTCCAGTGCGCTCGCACAGGGAGGGTCTTCTCAGGGTGCCGCCGGTAAAAGATTGCCGGCGGATAACACCCAGGGGGAGGGCCTTCTCTGTGGGTGCGCCTGCCCTCTGGAACCAGCTGCCCATGGAGCTCAGGACTGCCCCTAACCTTTGTTCATTCCGCTAAGACCTGAAGACTTGGCTTTTTGAGCTCTCTTGCCCAGGCTGAGAATTTTAACTGGGGTTTTATTTTCAGGGATAATTTAATCTTTTTAATTGTTTTTTAACTTTTGTATTTTGTATTCGTGTGATTTTAAAATGCCCTGTAAAACGCCCTGAGTCCTTCGGGAAAGGGCGGTATATAAATCTAATAAATTAAATCTCCAATTTCTGAAGGCAAGCCATTGCGCTAATTAATTGTTCACACTGTTAGGAAATTTCTCCTTATTTCTAGATTGGTTCTTGTCCTGACTTCAAGTGCTTTGAAAAATAGGCTGATCCTCTTTCTTTGTGACAGCCCCTGCTGTTATGTCATTCCTTGTCTTTCTATTCATTAAAATAAACATACACAATTCCTGTAACCATTCTTCATATGTTTTAGCCTCCAGTCCAATAATCAATATTGGTTGCTCTTCTTTGCACTCTTTCTAGAGTATCAATATCTTTTTTATACTGTGGTGACCAAAACTGGATGTAATATCCCAAGTGTGGTCTTAACCAGGCATCATAAAGTGATATTAAAACTTCATGTGATCTTGGTTTTATTCCTCTGTTAATGCAGCAAAGAATTACATTCATTTCTTTGGCTGCTACAACACACAGTTGGCTCATATTTAAGTGGTTGCCCACCAAGAGTCCTAGATGCTTCTCACAGTTGCTGCTATTGAACCAGGTACCACTTTTTCTATACTTGTGCATTTGTTTTTTCTTGCCTAAATGTAAAACCTTAGTTTTCTCCCATTCATGTTTTCAAGATCTTTTTGAATCTTGATTCTAGTAGTAGAGAACATCAAAAAATTCTACACTGAAATTCAGGAAACTCTGAAACAAACTCCAAAGAAAGACACTATCTATATTATTGGAAATTTCAATGCAAAATTGGGAGAAATGGAAGAAACAGGGATCAAAGGCAAGTTTGGTCTTGGTGAATGAAATAAAGCAGGAGAACATCTGATTCAGCTTTGCCACAAACAACAGCTAATCATAATGAACATGTGGTTTGAACCCAAGCATTGACTATATACTTGGACTTCATCAAATGGAGAACATTGAAACCAAATTGATTACATATTATTCCAAAATCTTGCTAGAGGAATTGAACAAGATATTCTGGAGGAAAAAGTAATGTGGGCACTCAACCACTTGCCTAACTGCAAAAACCCAGGAGTTGGTGGAATTCCTGCAGGGTTGCTGAGACCATTGTCCACAAAAGCATTGCCAAAGTGTATAGAAGTCTGGTCACTGGTTAAAAGAATGGGAAAAGTCAATATTTATCCCAATACCAAAGAAAGGTGATATGAAAGACTGTTCCAGTCACCAAAGCATAGCCTTGTTACTGCATGTGAGTAAATTTCTCTTGAAGATAATCCACCAACAGTTGAATCCAACTGCCAACAGAAAACTGCCTGTACAAGCAGGATTTCAAAAAGAAACAAGGAACACTGGTCATATTGCCAATCGACATTATACTCTGATTAGGCAGCCACTGTAAGAACAGAATATGGAGATTCAAAATGGTTCAAAATTGAAAAAGGCACTTGGTGAGGTGGCATCCTGTCACCTATACTTTTCAACATGTACACAGAAATAGTTATGAGAAATGCACTTTTGGGGGAACCTACCTTTGGAGTTAAAATTGGTGGCAGGAATATCAACAACCTCCAATATGCAGATGATGAACATTGCTCACAGAAAGCAAGGAGGGTCTGGAGTGGCTAATCCTGAGAGTCAAAGATGAAAGAGAAAAATTTGGACAGCACCTTAACATTAGGAAAACAAAAAAAAATAATAACTGCAAAGAACACACAGGTCAGAATGCAAATTGAAAATGAAACCATCAAAACAGTAAAGGAATTCATCTTCCTAGGCTATAAAATCAAACAAAGTAGTGACTGCAGCCTGAGATTAGAAGGCATATAGCACTGGGAAGAACTGGAATGTCTGGCATGAATGAAATCTAAACATCAGCCTCAACAACCAAATCCAAATTAGTTAATGCAATTGCTACTTAAGGCTGAGAAATGTGGACTCTGAAAAAGGCAGTCAGAACACACCCCATGGATTGCAAAAAAACCCCAAAGAGGTCCTAGATCAGGGCTTTTCAACCTTTTCACCCATTGTACCACTTTTAGGATAGTGGTACCCTATCCAAGTACCACTAGTCACACAGCAAGGTGTAAAAAACATGACCAAAAAAAGGGAAAAAATGATAAAGTACAGGTAGTTCTCGACTTATAAAAATTCGCTTAGTGACTGTTCAAAGTTACAACAGCACTGAAAAAAGTGACATGACCATTTTTCACACTTATGACTGTTGCAGCAACACCAGGGTCATGTGATTTACATTCAGATGCTTGGCAACTGATTCATACTTTATGATGTTCAGTGTCCAGGGGCATGTGATCATCTTTTGCAACTTTTTGACAAGCGAAGTCAATAGCTGGGGGGGGGGGGGCATGGCCAGCTCATCACTCAGGTTGCAGGGTGCCTGTGGAGGGGGAAAATCTGTGAGTCTCTGGTAGAGGGGGTGAGACTAGGGCGGCTGTCTTCTTTCCCTCCCTCTCTCCTATTGTCCATTTCTTTCTTTCTTTCTTTCTTTCTTTCTTTCTTTCTTTCTTTCTTTCTTTCTTTCTTTCTTTCTTTCTTTCTTTCTTCCTTCCTTCCTTCCTTCCTTCCTTCCTTCCTTCCTTCCTCTCACCTTTCACCCTTTCCTTTCCCTTTCCTTCTTTCTTCACCTTTCTCCCTCTCTTTTCCCTACTCGCTCTTCTTCCTTGCTTTCTCTCACATTTCTCTCTTCCTTTTCCTTTTCTTTTTGATCCTGGCTGGGAAAAGATGTGTGTTTGTGTATGAGGAAAAAAGGTGGGACTCAGGTGCAGGATGCATTTCCCCACTCTGGAGAGCCCTGCTTCCCACAGTGCGTTGCTCCCAGCTTTATTCGCAGGAGAGGAAGGCTGCCTGCCATGCTGCCTTGGGACTCTCCACAGAAGCCAAGAGGGCCGGGAGCAAAAGTGCAGCTTTGGCCAGGGAGTTCAAGGAAAGGGTGTCTGGGAGCACTGTGAGGGTGAAGAGCCGGAGGGCTCCTTTGAGGGCATCTGCCCTGGTCTTCCACAGCTCAGCCCACCACCGCAAGGCCCCATGGGGAGCAGTGCACTCTGGCTTTGCGGGCTTGGCTGGCAGTGAGAAAGCGGTGCCCACAGGCCACCTGGTGCTCTCACCTGTGCCAACAAGGTGAATGCAGGAAAGCAGAGCTGGTGGCTGCCTCCTCCCACCAGGCCCAGTCCCTCCCCTACCTGGCCACGAGCGAGTGGCGCCTGCCCACCCGCCCGTCTGCCTTGCCGGACAGCGGTTGCTCTCTCCCTCCCCATTTGCCCACTGCCCTTTGCCAGCTGCCAGGTAGAGAAGTCAGGCCGAGGCTGGGCAAAGGTTGTGGGCGCTTCTCCACGGGGTGCACTGGCCATTGGAACTGTGCCGCCTGTGCCCCCCCTCCCCTGGCCTCCGCTCTGGCTCCAGGGCTGCCTGGAGATTTACCTTCTCCACTTTGTGCCCCGCTGGCTTCAATTTTCAATCTTTATTGATTAGCCCATGGGCCATATCAAGTTACCAGATTCCAAAAACAAAATATCACCAAAACTTGACAAAAACTATTCAAATGGAACTGGATAAAATACAATTTAAAATAAAACTGAAACAAAATACAATCTAAATGAAATCAGGATAAAATACAATGATTTAAGAAACAGGTTAAATATAATTTTTTTTATTATTATTACATTTATATCCCGCCCTTCTCCGAAGACTCAGGGCGGCTTACAAGCTTAGCAGTAGCCTTCATTCTATGTATATGCCTGCTTATTAGGGTTTTCACACACACACCCAAGCAGCATTATTACAAAGTCAGCTTATTGCCCCCAACAATCTGGGTCCTCATTTTACCTACCACGGAAGGATGGAAGGCTGAGTCAAACCTTGAGCCTGGTGGGATGCGAACCTGCACTAATTGCAGGCAGCTGGTGTTACTTAAGGAGGCATTAGCCCACTGCTCCACCAAGGCTCTTTTAATTATATTTAATAATATAATTTATAATTAAAATTATATTACAATGTCGCCCCTGCATCTGCCCCAAACAGTCTTAAAATTACTTTTAAAATTACATTGTTAAATCAAGTGATCTTTCCTACAATCTACCACACTCTGCTGCACCAACCCTGTTCTTATTTCCATCAACTTTACAGCAAATTTGGCAATCCATTTCACCAACTGTAATTTAGAACTTAACAAACAATGATGCAAGAAGCTCTCTTTAGACTTAGGGGTACTGGTATAAAAATTCTTCCCAACTGGTATTTCCTCAAATCTGAATACAGGGGACAATCAAAAATTACATGGGACATTGTTTCAACTTCCCCCATCCCGCATAAACAGACTCTTTCACTTACAGGAATCCCCCTATACCTGCCCCAAAGCATGTTTGTTTGAAGTTGGTCCAATCTGAATTTGGTAAAAAAATTTCCTTAAGATGGGAGATAAAGGCAAAGTTAAATATTTTTCTATTTTAAAAATTTGTTTATTAGCCGATAACCAGGGACAAACTTTTACTGCTGTCACCTGTGCAATGTCCGATTGTGCACTTATGTCCTTAAATCTCTGTGCAATCCAAGATCGAATCTGCCTAAGATCGTACTGCTGCCAGTTTAACAGAATACCAAAGCTAGATACCTGCTTCAAAACTCTTGATAACCAATTATTTTTATTACTTGAGATTATCTGATCCATTAGCGCTACTTAGGTAACCTCCCTTCCTCCATCTCAAATATTCTGAGCCAATAATAAATGACCTTCAGCATGGCCCTAGTGCCAATTGCATGGATTCCCGTTTCTGCCCTTACTACGCAAGCTGGGGTTCCAGGGGATATTGCCAAAATTCTCCTCAGAAACTTATTTTGAGGAATTTCCTGCCCAGGCAGCTTAACTAATCCCCATATTTCTGCCCCATAGGTTAGTACTGGTTCAATTTTCACCTGAAAGATCTTTAGCACTGGGGTTAATGAAGATGGAGTTTTCTGTAAAATAAGTTTGTTTAATTGGGCCATCCGAGCCACGGCTTTCTGAGCTCCAGCTTTTACATGCTTGTTCCATTTACCATTTGTCTGAAATACTAGCCCTAAATAGGCAAATGACTGTTCTATTCTTCTGCCATTTAAAACCCATTTCCTCATCTTTTGTTGCTTGCTAAATATCATTACCTTTGATTTTTCTACATTAATTGTCAAACAATTTTTTATACAATATGCTGCCAACCTTCCTAGTGACCTTCACAGCCCCACCTGTGAGGCCAACAGCAAAATTATATCATTGGCATATAACAGGCAATTTACCTGTCTTGTTCCTATACTAGGCCCATGAAGTGATAAGTTTTCCAGACATTTTAGAAAATCATTTAAATATAAATTAAAAAGTGTTGGGACTAAAATACAACCTTGTCATGCCCTTCTTAATTGGAATTGCATTTGTTACCGATCCTGTTTTGTTCACTCGAACTCTTACCTGGGTTTCCATATATAACAATCTAATTAAGTATAGCAGTTTCTTTTCTATTCCCATGGCCTCTAATTTATCGCATATAATTGATTTATCATTGTATCAAAGGCTGCCTTCAGGTCTATAAATGCCACGTACAGTGGTTTTTTCCAAAACTTAAACTTTGTTATTAGATGATCCAACACAAAACAATTGTCCATTGTAAATCTTCCGCTCCTGAAACCAGACTGTTCTTCAGCTAGAATGTTGTTTCTCTTTATCCATTCTTCTAATTTATGCAGCAAATACTTAGTATAAATTTTTGCTGAAATGTCAATTAGACTAATTAACCAAAAATTATCTGGGTTATCTCTAGAGCCTTTTTTATGTAATGGAACAATTATTGATGTATGCCAACTGGCAGGAATTTGCCCTGTTCTATTAATAAAAGTAAAGAGACCCGCCAGGACAGGCACCCACCAGGCTATGTTTTCTTTAAATAGCGATGCTGGAAGTGCATCCTGTCCTGGAGCTTTATTTGTCTTCAGGGAAGAAATTAACTGCCTCACCTCTGTGATTGACACTTCTGCCCACTGGGGTAAGGCTTCAAATTCCTGTATCAAGCTCAGAGAGGATATCACTTCATCAGAGCTCTCCACTACTGCTGGCCAGATGCCTCACCCAACTTTCTGCAGTAATATTTGGGTCACTTATTGGTTTTCTATCTTTTATAATTTTTGAGACCCCCAACCAGAAAAGTGTGGGTGAGGCCAGCTTTGCTGCCAGTTCTAAGCCAGCCCATAAGTCATCAATATAAGAGGCCTTTTTCCTCTTCAGTAGCTGCTTATAATTCTGCCTCATGGTAATATACTTCTTCTGTAATTCCATCTTTGGGCACATTAAGTATCTCCTAAGTGATTTCCTAAGCTGTTTTTTCCCTTCCTTGCATTCATTATCAAACCATGATGAATAACTAGAATCAGACTGGCCCATTGGCTTAGTAGTCATAAAAAAATACTTCAATTTCTGACATATTTCCGCAAAATATTCTATAAGCTCTTGTTCACCCGTACTATTTGAACATATATGTGCTAGGCCTTCCATACGTGATGAATTCATAAATTCTGTCACTGCTTTCCCATCAACCCTCTTCCATGTTAGCCTTCTCTCCTGAGCTATTTCCAAGTTGAAGCCTATTTGTTGAATTATTTGGTTCCTTTTCCTTAAGTCAGAAGGGAGTGCCAGGGACATCTCAGTCGGAAGATAGTCACTTTCTGGTCTTGGTAACGTCAAGACTGAAGTGGCTCCTGATACTAAACTGTGAGAAACACAGAAGTAATTAATAGAACTACATGCCTTGGGACCAAAAAAGGTTATGGGGTACCTTCTAACCTTTGAATACTGGCCTACAATTTGAAGGTTACAATTATATACCATTGGTAGAAATTTTCCCCCATCTTTGTTCTTTTTCCTATCTTGGGAGACCCATGATTGTTGGTTATGTAAATAACCATCTGGAATTGTACCATTTTCAACAAAAGGCTCCAATGAAGGACCCACATGGGCATTAAAATCTCCTGCCAAAATTAAAGGTGTTTTTATCAATTTCTTATGTATATCTAATATCTTTACTTCTAGTGCCTCCCACAGATCACCCATTGCTGGATTGATGTACACATTTATAAATACCATTGACTTCCCTCCATATGCCAAATGGATTGCTTGAAAAAATAAAGGGCCGGCACACGAGCATATCTCGTTTCCCTTCCAACCTAATTCGGCTTTAACCAAAATCACAACTCTCCTGAAGCTCTTCCCTTTATGGCTACCCTCTATGCTGGCAACTGCCAAATATTAAACCCAGGGAGCTCAATTGGAGCCTCATCATCATTAACCCAGGTCTCCTGCAAGGCAATTACATGATACCTGTTTAAAAATTTAATACAATCATCTGTGCACCAACTTCCTCTCCATCCTGCCACATTCCAAGAGAGGAAGTGTACTCTTGAAGAATGTGAGTGCTCACTATTTCCTAGTCAGGCTTCTTGAATAATCTGTTCCACCTGTCCTTCTCCATTTACACTCACACACCCATTTAATTGTCTGCGCTCCATAAAAATCTGTTTAGGCATCATTTCTCTGCCTGTTACTTTTAGACTTGCAGATCCATAAGTTCTATTAATCTCCGCCTTCACAATAAATGATTTTACTTGAGACTCCGCGCTTACGTCATTTCTTGGTATCATTAGTGCCACTGAGGAGGACTGGAGATTCCTTCCTGGATACCTTCCATCTCCAGTGTTTGTCCCACAGCACTTTGCACTGTCAGGTCAGCTGTCTCTGGCACTTTCTGCTGTCTAGATGCAGATGTCCGTTTTCCTGAGCTTGTAAACTGCTGACTCTCCGGAACTGCATCATAACTTAATGGGGACAGAACTATCGGCACCAAAGGGGTGGCAGAGGAAATGGTCTGCTTCAGCAGATTCCTCATCTCTTTTAGTTTTTTAAGTACTTCTTGCTGCTCCATTAATGAAAGTAAAGAAAAAGTTTCTAAGCAGGCAGAATCAAATATCTCATCTTGCGTTAAGCCAATTGAAGGAAGTTTCACAGTTGCTGGAACCAAAGCCTCAGCCAACATTTCCTTTGTGATGCTAGATCTCCTCCTGTTTCAGTTAACTTACTTTCCCCATTTCATTTACTTTTTGAGTCAGCTGACCCATGCATTGCACCACTCTCCCTAGGGACTTTCTGGATCAATGGGCTGACTTCACTACTAGAAAAAACTCGGCTTGGTAAAATTAGGTAAAAACCCAGGAATCCTCTCATTTGCATGAGCAGACTTGGAAAGAGCTGTTGTTTGAATTTAAGAAAGATTCTGGAATAATTATCGCATTGTGGAAGATATTCATATGCTACCAGATCTATTGCCCCCTTGTCACTCCAAGGTCACTATCTGTCTTTTTGAAGACCATCTACCCACATTTATCTCAGAATTATATATGTTCAATACAATCTGCTCCTTCAACAATCACCTTTCCTCCACACACACACCTGTGCCGTGGGATTTCAGGCCCATCCAGCTCACCATCTTTTTCTCCGCCATTACAGCCAATATCCATCCCTCGTTCACACCATTGATGGTGTCTGACCAGGTTGTTCTGTCTGGCAACCAGCCGAAATTACCTGTAGCTTTCCCGTCTGTACCTCAGCAATAAGATTGATCACAGAGTCCAACTTTAAACGCACCTCTGCAAACTGGTCAAAAATGGCCCAAACTGTCTGAGAAGTGAGCATGCTGTGCCGGCTGATGAAATCCTTTATGCTATCACTTAGCTGGTTTTCAAGCCCTAAAGCTGATCCATTTTGATTGCCAAACTCCAACTCTAATCCCTTATCCTTATCCTGGCTTGGAACTGACTCACTTAAAACTGCTGAGTCATTTGTCATCCAATTACACGGAGGGATTAGCGAGCCTCTTAACAGACTTCTTAACTGGCTCTCTGCGGCCTGCGCCTGCAGATCCCACTCCAGGGAAAAATCTCCAAACAATGCCAAAGCCTCACATCTGTCCAGCAGGAGAAAAGGGGAGGATGCACGACTTACTGTAGATGGTATAGGCTGACAGAATCCATCAATTTTCTAATGTTTTTGTGGGTTGTTTCTATCTTCCTTACTGTTTGGTGAACACTGTGCCGTCTTTCTTTTCTTCCCCTTGGGAGAGGCCATTATTACCCTCAAGAAACAAATGAATAGAAATAGATAAGGAGCTGTTCTGTAATATTGTCTTTGCTGCTTTGGCCTACTGGCTCCTTCCAAGATTCCTTGAAAAGAATTTCCTTGAAAATCCCAGGTTCAGTTCATTGCCTTAAAACTAGGTTAAAAATAGGTTAAAAAGGTTTTTTAAAAAGTTAAAATAGATTAAAAAGGCTTAAAAAGGTTAAAAAGGTTAAAATAGATTTAAAAGGGGTAAGTTAAAAATACAATGTTAATAGAAGTTAAAAAAAATAAAAATAAAATAAAATAAAATTAAGCTTTTACTTCTGGAGGAGCTCTTTACAGCCTTTGCTGCCTGTCCACCATCTTGGCTCCGTCCCCCACCGAATCCAAATGTCAACTGGTCAATGGAGAAGGCTCTCTACAGGGGATCATGGGCTGGAGCTGCCCAGATCTCCCTGCCGTCTCCTTTGCTGGAGCTTCCCATGGTGCCCCCTTTCATGACTGGTGGTTTGTTCCTGGAGAGTGCAAGTCTTCCCCGCCCGTGTCTGAGCAGGCTGGCTGGGAAGGCGGCAGGGAGTCACTCTGGCTTTTTTGCCCGAGGGGGAAACTGAGGCCGGGTGGGGGAAATCACATGCTCGGCTATTGTAACTTTGCCCCATTTTATGAATTTCTCTTGCCATGTTTGTTCGGTGAATCCCTGCAGTTGTTAAGTTAGTCCCAGAGTTGTTTGAATCCCGCTTGACTTGGCTTCTCAGAAGGTCACAAAAGTGTATCACATGATCTCCCTAGGACAATGCAACTTACAAGCAGCATGTTTTCTGCAAGCAAGTGATCTGGGCAGGAGGCCAGGATCGGTGTGTGCAGCTACAGCTGACCTGCACTTCTGGGTGGCTCTGCAGAAGCGTGGCTCAGCTGTAGCTGCAGATGCTGATCCTGGGCTCCTATCCAGCTCACTTGCTTCCACTTCTGGAAAACATGCTGCTTGCTAACTGAAGCTCCAGGATCAGTGCCAGGCTACAGCTGATCTGTGCTTCTGACTGGTTGTATCAGCTGTAGCCCCCATTACAATTAGCTAGGGCTTGCGTACCACCAGCCAGGTGTTCATGTACCACTAGCGGTACACGTACCACCAGTTGAAAAGCCCTGTCCTAGACTGAATGTCACCAAAAAAATATTACTTAAAGCCAAAATCAGCAAACAGAGGTTATCATACTAGTTACGTCATGAGAGCTGACTCACTCAAAAAGTAAATCATGCTGGGAATGCAGTGGAAAAAGGAGAAGGGCCACTCTAGTATCTGCCAGATGGACACAATAAAAGATGACATTGGGATGAACACAGTGAGACATGAAGCCGATTCTGGTGGTTCTGACACAATGGGTGGAAACTAACCAATCTAGAAGGAGAAACTTCCTAACAATGAAAACAATGAGTGGAACAGTTTGCCTTCAGAAGTTGTGGGTGCTTCATCACTGGAGATTTTTAAGAAAAGACTGGACAACCACCTATCTGAAATGGTATAGGGTCTCCTGCTGAGCAGGGTGTTGGATTAGAACAGGCATGTCAAATTGCCGGGTCATAGGCCAGATGTGTCACACCAAAACCAAGCCCACCCCATTACCATTAATGGGGAAAAAGTCACGATACGTCACATGACGTCATGTGATGTCGTGAGTTTGACATACCTGGACTAGAAGATCTCCAAGGTCCCAGATCTATTATGATTGACAGTACTTCAGCAATTGATTTTTAATTCCTGAATGAAATCTCCATCATTCCTGTTAAAACAATCCTTGATTCTCTCTGGCCCAACAATTGTGATAAAGGTTTGATTATGATCATGCTTCCTATCATGGATTATGTCATGTCCTTCCTTGAGGTTTTTCTCTTTTTTCCCCCAGCCTTTCACTGCTATTTGTATTTTATTTTATTTTTCACAGTCCTTTAATATACCATAAACTAACAAATGAAATATAAACATTTTTTCAGGGATTTAATATTTGTTATATCAGTATTTATGTATTTATGTATGGTGATATATAATACCTACAGCAATACTGATATTCTCTTTTTCACCCACTCATAAATTTTTCCCCAAATTTCATAACTCTATCTTATCTTTAATTATCATTGTTAATCTATTCATTTCTGCACATTCCATTATTTTCCTGATCACCTCTTCTTCTGAAGAAGCTTTCAGTGCCTTCCTGTTTTGTGTAAACACAATCCTAGCTGCAGTGGTTATATGAATAATCAAATATGTGTTCTCTTTGCTATATTTCTATACGTTGTTGTATCATCTTTTCTATCCATGATTTGATTATGTTCCAATAGGTTTTAGCTTCTGCACACCTCCACCACAAATGATAGAAAGAGCCTGGTATTTGATGGCATTTCCAACATTTCATAGATCTGTCCTTAAACATTTTAGCTAGTCTTTCTGGAGACATATGCCATCTGTAGAACATCTTGTACATATTTTCTTTATACGCTGTCACCATTGTCAGTTTATAGTTTCTTTCCCACAATTGCTGCCATCTATCTAATTCAATCGTATATCCAAAATTTCTTGACCATTTTATCATTGACTCCTTAACTTGCTTCTCCTCTAATTTCCTATAGAATAACTAGCTATACATTTTTAATCCATTTTCTTCAGTTCCCATAAGTATTTCGTCTAACTCTGTTCTCCCCAAATTAAAACCATCTATTTTTTCATATCTAGATTGTATTTGTGTTCTCATGTACCAATCCATCTTTATTCCTTGTTCCTCTAATTGTTGTTTGGTTTTCAGCTTCCCCATATCTGTTAGTAGGTCTTTATATCTTATAATGTTTCCCATGTTAAACATATTGGGATGTATTAATGCTTCCATTGTTCAGAGCCAATCTGGAATCCTCAAGTAATGCTTCCTCTTTATTTTCTCCCAAACCATCAATAAAGAATTCCTGATATAATGTCTCTGGAAATAGCTGTGTATTCTATTTTTCCCATACCATATGAACAAATGCCATCCCAACTGTAAATCATGTCCCTCTAATGTCAATAATCTAGTATTCCTCAGTAAAATCCATTCTCCCATCCATGACATTACTGCAGCCTGGTAATATAATTCCCAGTTAGGTAAGCTAACCCATCTCTGAGTCTTGCATCCTGTAACATTTTAAAATTAATCCTTGCCTTTTCCCCCTGCCAAATATATTTCAAAATTATTTTATTTAGCCCCTCAGAATATTTCTTTTCCAATCTTATTGGTATTGTTGAAAACGAAAACAACAATCGTGGGGTGTTGTTTTTTTTTGAGAGCCAGTGCCGTGGTGGGATGACATCCTTTGGAAGCTCCTGAAGGATTGTTGCTTTTCAGCGGTTTGGGGGATCTGTCTGAGTTTCAGACAGATCAGAGCTGTCCTGTAAGGATGGTGAAGAAGGGAGGCACAGTTTTGGCAGCACAGGAGAGATTGCAACCTCCTGGAGAGCCAACAGAAGCTTCCCGGACCAGCAGCTGTCAGATGCCCATTGTGAGCTGTCACAAGCCAGGGCAGCCACTTGGAAGATCTTGAAAGTAAGTTTGGAGGATTGTCTGGGTGAGAAGATTGAGAATCCTTAAATGCTGGAAACTGTGTGTGTGTGTGGAAATAAGAAGAATTTGAAGCTGTGGAGAAGTGGGGGAGGGGAGCGGATTTTTTAAACTGCTCCTCTCCTGGAACTGCAGCGGCAGACAACAATGGAAGGCAAAAGAAGGCAATGAATTCTCCTGAGAATACTCTTGAAGTTTAAGAAAAAAAGGGAGAGTAAGTGACCTTGAATGACAGCTGCTGAACTCACTGATAAGAAGTTTACAGATTCTGTTTTTTGTTTTTGTTTTTTTAGTTTGTGGAATGATGGATTGTTTTTTACTTTGATTTTTTTTTCTTTTGGACTAAGGCACCGAGACTCAAATGAACAAAGAGCATAACCTATATGGATTAATTTCTTTTCTTTTCTTTTCTTTTTTTAGATATAAGGATATTTGGCTTTTTCCTTCTCTTTTTCTTTCCTTTTCCCTTTGTACTCACCTTTACTTGTCGCTGAAATTTTTTGTACTCTTTTTTTTTTGGAGTACATTTGGATTATAATACCCCATCAACATTTGGATTACAAACTACTGGAGAAAATGAAGAAGACCACAACACACCCAGCAACAGCTGCCCTAATATCACAGAGTCTGGTGGCACAGAAATCACTGGACAACACAACACAGCAAGATAGATCCAACATGGAGTTGAAAAATATGATACTGGCTCTACACACAGACTTCAAAGAAGGGATTGGCAAACTAGAAGAAGACCTAAAAGAGGTCAAAGAACTGATGGAGAAAAATGAACAAAGATTGCAACAAGCCGAAGAAAGAATTGAATTAACAGATAAGAGACTAGAGGAGATTGATAACCGACTTACATTAACAGACAGGAACCAGGAGAAAATGATTATTGCTTTAGAGATGGATAAAGCTGATTATTATTTAAGATTCCAAAATGTTGAAGAACAAAAGGGAGAGAACCTAGCAGATGTAATGGCAGGAATATTAGCAGAAGCATTGGAGGAAATCAAGGAAAAGATAATTAATGATATAGATGAGATATTTACAATATACACTAGATATGCAATGAGAAATACTCTCCCCAGAGAGGTGCATATAAGATGTACTAAAAAAGCATTAAGGGTAGATATACTACAGAAGCTGAGAAATGTTAAACTAAAATATAAAGGAAGTGTTAGATGTTTTTGTGCCAGCCATGACAGCTCCTTGAAAGGTCACCAGATGGGAGCAAAGAGGCACTTTTGCTCCCACTGGTGGGTCAGGGGTCTGCAGCCCCATTGGAGAGAGTTAATGGCCCTCCGGCCCCCTCACTCTCATTGGTAAGGGAGGGGCCAGGCACCTCTGCACAGGGGCTGCTCTTCAGCTCTTGTTCTAGCTCCCTTTGGGACTGATCCATGCGCTCAATCCAGGCATGGGTGCCTCCATGCCAGGGAACTCTTTCTCCCTGCTTTATATCTAAATAAAGCTTCACCTGATTGCATCCCTGTGTGCTGCCTTTTGCTTGGATGCACCTCAACGAGCCATCGGTCTTGTGAGGCCTCTCACAGGAAGAGAGATAGTGATGTTAAAACAGATCCCAAGAAGAGTGAGAGACCTGAAAAAGAAGTATCAATTTTTGACAAAATGCTTAATTAAAAAAGGGATAAATTTTAAATGGTTAATACCAGAAGGAGTAATGATAAATTGGCAAGAACAGAGACATAGACTGAACACAAAAGAGAAAGCAGAACTTTTCTATGATCAATACTTTGTGCAGCAAGCAGAAGAAAGGCTGAGAGTGGAAAGAGTAATCAGACAGCAAGGAGACGAGACAGAGAAGCAACAGAGTAAGTATAGCATAGAACAGGAGGAAAGGGTGTTGAGAGAAGGGACAAGAGCAAAAGAGGCAAAAGAGTAAAGAGAGATGAGAATAATGAGAGCAACTAAAACTTCAAATAAATAATCATGGAAGAAGAAATAAAAGCAATTTCGATAAATGTAAACGGACTGAATTCGGCTATAAAAAGAAAAAGAACACTAAATAAATTGGGGAAATTAAAAATGGATATAATTTGTTTACAAGAAGTTCATATTAAGAAACAACATAAAAATCTACTAGAATATCCAAAATTGGGAGAATTATATACCTCACTTGCAGATCAGAATAAAAGAGGTGTGGTATTATATATTCAAAAAACAATACAAACTACATTGTTACATTCAGATGAAGAAGGGTGAATTTTAATGGTGGAAGTAATTATGAATTGTAAAAATACTTTATTGGTAGTGATTTACGCCCAAATGAAAATCAAGAAAATTTTTATTTAAAACTATACCAGAAAATAATAGAATTGGAATTTGAAAGCTTATGTATGATTGGAGATTTCAATGCTATTGTAAAGGCTGGGCTGGATTATAATATGACAAAAAAAAAAAATAAGACCCTAAGGAGAACACTTCCAAAATCTTTTTATAATATGGTGGACAAATTAAATATACTAGAAGTTTGGAGAGAAAAATATCAGGAAAAGAAGCAATATTCTAACAGACACCTTTCCTGGTCGAGAATAGATATGATATGGACATCAATAGACTTATTCACAAGTACACAAAATATAAACATAGAAATAAACACATGGGCAGACCACAACCCAGTCACAATTACATGGAAAGGACAAAAAAAAAAACATAACAAGATGGATCTTAAATCAAACTGTATTGAATGAAAAAGACTTCCAGCAATATATGGAAAAAGAAATGACTTTCTTCTTTAAGGAAAACAAAACAGAAGATACCTCACTTCAAAATGTCTGGGATACGGCAAAAGTGTACATGAGAGGACTTGCTATATCTTATATAGGGAAAAAGAATAAACAGAAAAGACAAATTAGGGAATAATTGGAGGAAGAATATAAGATTCTTGAGAAAGAATTACAGAAAGATACACAAAACAAAAAGATTAAAAATTTAATGGAATTGAACAAGCATAAAATGAACTTAATAGAAAATGAAGAGGTGGCAAGGAAAATAAAGGCAGCTAAACAAACCTTTTTCGAACATGCAAACAAACCAGTGAGATGATTGACATATGAAATTAAAAAGAAGAAAGAGAAGAGATGGATTAAACAACTAGAAGATGCCGAGGGGACTTTACAACACTGGAATGAAGAAAAGAAAAAAATAGCTTGGGAATATTCTGAGAATTTATATAAGCAACAAGTAGTTTCAGTTGATAGATAAAACAATTCTTGGAAAAAACAGATACCTAAAGTGCCAGAGAAATTTAAAAAGCTACTAGAAGAAAAAATAACAATGATGGAATTAACAGAAGCGATTAAAAAACAAAAAATGGCAAAACACCAGGACCATATGGGTTACCAGCGGAACTATATAGAACATTGCAGGAACTGTTAGGCAATGTAATGCTGGAACTCTATAATGAACTCCTCTCTGAAGCTAAGATACCAGATTTGTGGTCAGAAGCACTTATTACCCTGATACCAAAGGAAGAAACAGAAATACAGAAAATAAAGAACTATAGACCAATTTACTTGCTGAATGTGGACTATAAAATATTCACAGCAATCATTATTATTATTATTATTATTGGCCGAAAGGCTTAAAAAGTTCCTAAATGAATTTATACATCTGGATCAAAATCGCTTCCTGCCCAAAAGACAGATTAGAGACAATATGTGAATTATATTAAACACAGAATATTATGAAACATATCCTGAAAAATAGATGGCATTGATGATTTTGGATGCACAGAAAGCATTCGACAATGTGAATTGGCAATTCATGATAAGACAACTACAGATTATGGATTTTGGAGAGAAATTTATAAATGTAATTAAAACAATTTACAATAAGCAAATAGCCAAAATAATGATAAATGGAGATATGACTGAAAAAATTAACATTATGAAGGGAACAAGGCAGGGATGCCCTTTATCCTCATTATTGTTTGTATTGACACTAGAGATACTAGAGACAGGACCTGTATTAATAGTACAAATAGAAAAATATGGTGAGGTAGCAGGTTTGAAGATTAATAAAGATAAAACAAAAATGTTAGTGAAAAATATTACTGAAAAAAAAAGAATTGATGGAAAAGTTAGAGATACAGATTGTAAAGAAGGTAAAATATCTGGGGATTCACCTGACAGCAAGATATACAACAATTAAAGAAGATAACTATTACAAATTGAAAAGACAAATTGAAGTAGATTTGGATAAATGGAAAAAGGCACAACTATAATTAATGGGCAGGGTTGCTATTATCAAAATGAGGTTTTTCCATTACTGTATAGAATTTGAAGACAGCAAAACCAACATGCAGATTTTTAGGAGTTGACTTCCCACTGGAAACTCCAACTTATTTTATTAACTGCACAGAGTGGCTAAACTGGTATAGGAGTTAAGTTGTAATGGGAGGGGGCAGAAAACAGGAAGATGGTTATGCAAATGGAGGTAATATATGAAATAAATTACAAGCACCTCAACAATTAATAAGTTGTAATGTGTTAAAAAGCCTTTGTATTGTTGAAATCTTCTGAGATTACCATATTTTCCAGCGTATAAGACGACTGGGCGTATAAGACGACCCCCTACATTTCCTGTTAAATTATAGGATTTGGGCTATACTCGCCGTATAAGACTACCCCTCTTTCAACACACACCAAATAAAAATTAAAAAACATCAGATTTGATTTTAATATGGTAATTTTAATTCAAATGCTTATGACATGCAGGTACTTGATAGGAAAACTGTCACTTATAAATATAAGGCTGTCATCAAACATGTAAACATAAAACAATGCAAGTGGATTAAACTTTTCCTAATTCACTCTAAAGCTTTCCCTGTGCAGACCAAATGGGAGATCCGCTCCAGGTTTTCCAGCCAGCCCACCCAGTTCCTGAGTCAAATGTGTCCTTAGTGCTAAGCAGCTGCTCTGGCTGCTGCATTCCCCACCTGCCTTTCAAGTTGGGATAGACTGCAGCTGCTTTTCAACTTTAGAAGGAAAGATGCCCAGACCCCAGCCTGTAAAAAATCACAGACTGCAGCTTCTTCTCCAATTTGTCTTGCTTTCCCTGTGCAGACCAAATGGGAGATCCGCTGCAGGTTTTCCAGCCAGCCCTGTCCCTAAAGTTTCAGGACCCGGCGTATAAGATGACCCCGGAATTTTGAGAAGATTTTCATGGGTTAAAAAGTCGTCTTATATGCCAGAAAATACGGTATCTGAAATCTATTGAAGTATCAAAATGTTCAGCAACAAAAATTTAGGATGCTTTCTAAGATGCCAATCATCTGAACTGCTGATGGTAAGAGAATTCTCATATCAATTTTTCTTTGCTCAATATGTTTTAAATTGTTGTTGTTAGCTGCGAAGTCGTGTCCGACCCATCGCGACCCTATGGACAACATTCCTTCAGGCCCTCCTGTCCTCCACCATCCCCTGGAGTCCATCCAAGCTCACGCCTACTGCTTCAGTGACTCCATCCAGCCACCTCATTCTCTGTCGTCTCCTTCTTCTATTGCCCTCGATCTTTCCCAGCATTAGGCTCTTCTCCAGTGAGTCCTTCTTTCTCATTAGGTGGCCAAAGTATTTCAGTTTTAGCTTCAGGATCTGACCTTCTAAAGAGCAGTCAGGATTGATCTCCTCTAGGACTGACCGGTTTGATCGCCTTGCAGTCCAAGGGACTCGCAGGAGTCTTCTCCAGCACCATAGTTCAAAGGCCTCAATTCTTTGGCGCTCAGCCTTTTTTATGGTCCAACTTTCACTGCCATACATTGCAACTGGGAAGACCATAGCCTTGACTATACGTACTTTTGTTGACAGGTTGATGTCTCTGCTTTTTAGTGTGCTGTCTAGATTTACCATGGCTTTCCTCCCGAGGAGCAAGCGTCTTTTAATTTCTTGGCTACAGTCCCCATCTGCAGTGATCTTGGAGCCCAGGAAAATAAAATCTGTCACTACCTCCATTTCTTCCCCATCTATTTGCCAGGAATTGAGAGGGCCAGATGCCATGATCTTGGTTTTCTTAATGTTAAGTTTCAACCCAACTTTTGCACTCTCCTTCTTCACCCACAACAAGAGGCTCTTTAGTTCTTCTTCACTTTCTGCCATTAGCGTGGTATCATCTGCGTATCTAAGGTTGTTGATATTTCTTCCGGCAATCTTAATTCCAGCTTTTGATTCATCTAGCCCAGCCTTTCTCATGATGTGCTCTGCATATAGGTTAAATAGGCAGGGCAACAGTATACAGCCTTGCCGGACTCCTTTCCCAATTTTGAACCAATCAGTGGTTCCGTGTCCAGTTCTCACTGTTGCTTCTTGACCCGCATATAGGTTACTCAAGAGACAAATAAGATGGTCTGGTACTCCCATCTCTTTAAGAACTTGCCACAGTTTGTTATGATCCACACAATCAAAGGCTTTAGCATAGTCAATGAAGCAGAAGTAGATGTTTTTCTGGAATTCCCTAGCTTTCTCCATGATCCAGCGTATGTTGGCAATTTGATCTCTAGTTCCTCTGCCTCTTCGAAATCCTGCCTGTACTTCTGGTAGTTCTCGATCCACATACTGCTGAACTCTAGCTTGTAGGATTTTAAGCATGACTTTACTAGCATGAGAAATGAGTGCAATGGTGCGATAGTTTGAACATTCTTTGGCACTGCCTTTCTTTGGAATTGGAATGTAAACTGATCTTTTCCAATCCTGTGGCCACTGTTGAGTTTTCCAAATTTGCTGGCAAATTGAGTGTAGCGCTTTTACTGCATTGTCTTTTAAGATTTTGAATAGCTCGGCTGGGATACTGTCACCTCCACTAGCTTTGTTGTTGCTCAGTTTTTCTAAGGCCCACTTCACTTCACATTCTAGGATGTCTGGCTCGAGGTCAGTGACCACCTCACTGTGATTATCAGGGACGTTAAGCTCATTCTTGTATAGTTCTTCTGTGTAATTTTGCCACCTCTTCTTGATCTCTTTTGCCTCTGTTAGGTCCCTGCCATTTTGGTCCTTTATCATGCCCAGTTTTGCATGAAACGTTCCCTTCATTTCTCTAATTTTCTTGAAAAGATCTCTGGTCCTCCCTATTCTATTGTTTTCTTCTATTTCTTTGCACTGTTCATTTAAGAAGGCATTCTTATCTCTTCTAGCTATTCTCTGGAATTCTGCATTCAATTGGGCGTATCTTTCTTTTTCTCCCTTGCCTTTCGCTTCCCTCCTTTCCTCAGCTATTTGCAAAGCTTCCTCAGACAGCCATTTTGCTTTCTTGCATTTCTTTTTCTTCGGGAGGGTTTTGGTTGCTACCTCTTGTACAATGTCGCGAACCTCTGTCCATAGTTCTTCAGGCACTCTGTCTATCAGATCTAATTCCTTAAATCTATTTGTCACCTCTACTGTATATTCAACAGGGATATGATTTAATTCATACCTGAGCGGCCTAGTGCTTTTCCCTACTTTCTTCAGTTTAAGCCTAAACTTTGCAAGGAGAAGCTCATGGTCTGAGCCACAGTCAGCTCCTGGTCTTGTTTTTACTGACTGTATAGAGCTTCTCCATCTTTGGCTGCAGAGCATATAGTCAATCTGATTTCTGTGTTGACCATCTGGTGATGTCCATGTGTAGAGCCGTCTCTTCGGTTGTTGGAAAAGAGTGTTTGCTATCACCATCGTATTCTCTTGACAGAATTCTATCAGCCTGTGCCCTGCTTCATTTTGCACTCCAAGGCCAAAGTTGCCTGTTATTCCGGTTATCTTTTGGCTTCCTACTTTAGCATTCCAATCCCCCATGATGATAAGAACATCATTTTTTGGTGATGGTTCTATAAGGTGCTGTAGGGCTTCATAGAACCGGTCAATTTCATCCTCTTCAGCACCGGTGGTTGGGGCATAGACTTGGACTACTGTGATATTGAATGGTTTGCCTTGGATTCGAACTGAGATCATTCTGTCATTTTGAGGATTGTATCCCAGTATTGCTTTTCCTACTCTTTTATTGACTATGAAGGCTACTCCATTTCTTCTGAGGGATTCTTGCCCGCAGTAGTATACCTGATGGTCATCTGAATTAAATTCACCCATTCCTGTCCATTTTAGTTCGCTGATACCTAAGATGTCGATGTTTAGTCTTGTCATCTCTTGTTTGACCACGTCCAGCTTTCCTTGATTCATGGATCTTACATTCCAGGTTCCTATGGAGAGAACATCTTTACAGCATCGGACTTTCCTTTCACCACCAGACACATCCACAACTGAGCGTCCTTTCGGCTTTGGCCCAGTCGCTTCACTCTTTCTGGCGCTACTAGTACTAGCCCTCTGCTCTTCCCCAGTAGCATATTGGACGCCTTCCGACCTGAGGGGCTCATCTTCCAGCGTCATATCGTTTTGCCTTTTGGTACTGTCCATAGGATTTTCATGGCAAAGATACTGGAGTGGGTTGCCATTTCCTTCGCCAGTGGATCACGTTTTGTTAGAACTCTCGGCTATGACCTGTCCGTCTTGGGTGGCCCTGCACGGCATAGCTCATAGCTTCATTGAATTACCCAAGCCCCTTTGCCACGACAAGGCAGTAATCCATGAAGGGGATGTTTTAAATTAGAAAGAGCTAAAAAGAACCTAAAATTTTCATGTCTTGTTTTTCAGGGTGATAACTTCCTCAAAAAGACTTAATAATATACAAACCATAAATAAAACTACAATAAATATTATTTTAAAACAAAGAAAGATACTTTTAGAATCCTTCTCACATGGTAGTTTGTAGTGATGATCAAGTTGTACCACTCTAGACATTACCTATCTTATTTTGTCTCTCTTCATAGTTCTGTTTTATAGTTAGATGGCAGTAATAATCCTGAGGATGTGGGCAGGACAGTCCCACTCAATGAACTTCTATAATATTGCTACTTACCTTTTTTCAGGAATCATCCCCACAGGACAATTGTGGTCATTATCTCATCAACTAGGTGGAAGAAGAATCCAACCCAAGTTTCTAGGATGGTTGAGGAGTTTTTGTATTACAAAATATTTTCAGCTAATATATTTTTAATCTCTTAATCCCTGAGATTCCCCTAGAAAATCTGTTTGATTTGGTAGTTAAGACATTAGGCTATAAACCAAGAAGCCTGTGAGTTCTATATAAAAGATCAATATCACTGAAGCATGCTTCACAGGATGCAAAGGGTACCAGCTGTATTTCATTTTATTCCATACCCTAGTTATAACTTGGTAACAAGGGGAATAATAATAATAATAATAACAACAACAACAACAACAACAACAACAACAACAATAATAATAATAATAATAATAATAATAATAATAATAATAATAATAATACCCAGCTTTTTCTTTCCACCCCGAACCAACCCAGTGATGCCCTTGACGTGATGTTCCATTGCCTGGAGGCGGTTCAGGTTTGGATGGGGAGAAACAGGCTTCATCTCTTTTTTTTTTTCTTATTATTTTCCCCCCACCCGAAACCCACCCACTTCCCTCCCCACTTCCCAGAGCTAAATACAGGATTATAGATATAATAATCATATTCTAAATAAAAATTATGCATAGCATACAATTAACCAAATTCATAATGTGCTTTAACACCCCTTTAACATAACTACATACAGAGTACCAATAACAATATCCCACTAAAATCTACTCATAAGCTAAATGGAACTTTTTGGTCCCATATTTGTTCTGAATATAATCTATCCATCTCCTTCAAACTGAAATATATCTTTCCTGTGAATGATCTTTCAAGTAAGCAGAAATCTTAGACATTTCTGCAAGATTCGAAACTTTAAACACCCATTCTTCTGTAGTAGGCAAACTATCCTTCTTCCAATATTGTCCCACCAGTAACTGTGCTGCTGTTATCATATTCAACATCAAATTAATTTCTTTAACATCACAATTTACAACAATACCCAATAAAAACTATTGCGGAGAAAACTTTATCTTTCTCTTAAAAATCTTTTGAATGTTCCACCAAATTTTGATCCAAAAAGCTTTTATATTTCTACAAGTCCACCACATATGAAAATAGGTGGCTTCTAAACTACCACATCTCCAACATTTAGACTGTACATTAGGATACATATTAGACAACTTCTTGGGATCCAGATGCCATCTATAAAATATTTTATAAAAATTTTCTCTTAAGTTTTGAGCCTGAGTAAATTTAACATTTCTCACCCAAATTATCTCCCAAGTGTCCAACGAAATTGGTTCCTGAATATTTTGTGCCCACTTTATCATACAATCTTTAACTAGTTCCGTTTCCAAATCCAATTCAATTAAAGCATTATATATCCTCTTTATATGTGCACAATTTAAATCTCTAATTTGTTTTACTAAATTTTGATCTGTAATTGTGATGCCAACCTTTTGGTCAAACTTCCACCTAGCTTTCAATTGGGTATATTGAAACCAAGAGTAACTTATATTTTCTTGTCTTAACTCATCTAATGATTTAAGTTGCCAATCATTCCCTTGCAATCTAAGTAGTTCCTTGTAAAAAACCATATCCAAACTCACTCCCATAGATACGCCCTCTATCGCGTGTCCGGGAATTCCCCAAATCGGTATTTTATAATTTAACTTATAATAATACTTTTTCCAGACATGCAATAACGCACTTCTAAGAATATGGGATTTAAAAACCCTGTCCACTTTCTTATCGTAAAGCAAATATGCATGCCATCCATATACCAAATCCCATCCCTCAAGATGGAGTATTCTCTTATTAATTAAATTAAGCCAATCACTAACCCACGTCAAGGCAACCGCATCATAATAAAATTTCAAATTTGGTGCCTTAAGTCCACCTCTTTCCCTAGCATCTTGTAAAATCTTAAATTTAATTCTTGGTTTTTTCCCCGCCCAAATAAATTTATTAATACCCTTCTGCCATTGATCAAGGTTGGCATCCTTTTTCAATATAGGTATCATTTGAAACAAAAAGAGAAACTTTGGCAGAACATTCATTTTAACAACTACAATTCTTCCCAGTAATGATAATTGTAATTTTTTCCAATTATTTAAATCCCTTTGTACCTTCAACCATAGTGTTTCATAATTATTCTTATACAATTTTACATTTGAAGCTGCAATATATACTCCTAAATATTTAACCTTTTTCACTATTTCAAAACCTGTTAATTTAGATAACATATCCCTTTCACTCATAGATAAATTCTTGGATAATATCTTAGTCTTATTACTATTCACCTTGAACCCAGAAACCTTACCATACTGAGTTATAATTACCATCAAGTCTATAACCGACTGTAACGGTTGAGATACTGTCATAACGAAGTCATCAGCAAAAGCTCTCAATCTATAATCATCAGGCTTCATCTCAATCCTGCCAAGACTGAGTGGTTGTGCATACCAGC
>JAKJMR010017581.1:126752-151459 GCA_024449315.1 Daboia siamensis
TTACAGACATGTCTTTATGCAAATAACCAGGAAGAAGTAGAAATTAAAACGTAACTCACTTTTGATATGTAAAAGTTACTGTGAGACAAAATGAAATTGCATAGCCTCTTTCTGAACTGCTTTATTCAGCTTCATGAATTACTTTTTAAATGATTGTCTAAACATTTTAAAAACAAGAACATTCAATATGTAACTAAGATTTTAGTTCAGGCTAACTTTTAATTCTCATTGCTTTTAAATGGAGAGTAAAATTATAGGGCCAATTTGTTTAACTATAGTTGTATCACATTCATATCCTATATGCAGTGCTTTTTTTCTAAAAAAAAAGTGCTGGAACTCTCACCTTGGCGGGTGCAGGAGGTGGGGGGGCGGCACTGCTGCGGTCATGGGTGCAAGGGGTGTTCGTGGCGGGCTCCACCCCAGGGCCGGAGCCGGCATGGCTGGTGCTGTGGGAGCAGCAGGTCCCGCTCTATATGGTAGGGATGTGTGGGGCGGGTGGCAGAGGCAGTGCAGGCCAGGCGATGCAGGGCGGCCACTTAGGCATGCAGGGTGAGGCTACGGTGGCACAGGTCCAGCACCAGGTAGGCCACCAGCCTGGCTGACATGAATGAGCACAAGGAAGGAGTGCACATGGACTCCACAGAACCCACCTCCCACTCCTTGTCCTCTCTTACTTACCTAGTTGAGATGGTGTAGTTGGGCAGCAGGGAGGGATGCAAAGTTCCTGCCAACTCTCCTTCACTGCAAACAACTTGCCAGTGCAATGTTTGCCGGCCAGGTCTTTTGGCACACTCAGCAGCAATTCCTATTGGCTTTTGAAAGTCAATAGGCTTTCGAAAGCCAATAGAGGGAGTAGCATAGCTTGTGCAAAAGCTTTTTTGTGTGTGCAAAAAAGGGTGCCGGAACGCCATTCTGAGCGTTCTATGAGGATAAAAGCCCTGCTTTTATGTTTTAATTTTATGATTTTAAAAGTATTGTAAGTTGCCCCAAACCTGACCATGTGGATTGCATATAAATATTATATAATCAGTAAATAAAGGTAGAACATATGTTAAATGATAATACATCAAATGATAATATGCTTCCCTACAAAGTTAATTCTTGCTCAATGAAAGACCAAGGAGTTAACTCAGAAAGGCAAGAGGAAAATCTAGAAGAGGTCTGTGCAGCGTGTAGAAGGGAAAGGCCCAGACCGATAAATTAAAAATCTTTATGGTCTGCAAAGGAATGCTGGTGGGCTAATCAATGATTTGGTAACTAGAGGAGCATCTACAGTGTTGGAGTTCGTGGTCATGATAAGCCATGGAGGCACTAGGCAACATGACTTTCAGGGCAGTGGTGGTGATTTCATTACTTTAAAAAAAAAAAAAAAAGTCTGTGCGCTGTCCAAGGGTGTTTGGTAGGCTGCATGTACAGGCCTGGTCTAGAATTTATTTTGGAGCATTCAACTATCTAGAGCAGGCATAACAAACTCATTTTGTTTGAGGCAACTTTTTATAAAAGAATTGCCATTAATTTGTTTTAATAAAATAATTTAAATCAATTTTTCACTTGATTTCAAATTAAATAAATTATATTGGTTGACAATGAGATTTTTTTTAGTACAATTGCCAAATGCAACAAACTGGTTTTAGGTTTATGTGTGCACTAATTATTTCAACACCAATACATTTTAACAACATATTCTATTTGTAAATGAATGCAAATGCAAATTATACAATTTTTTTGTGCAAAAATAAAACAAAATAACAGATTTAAGCGCTGTTATCATTAGTTATCCTTATGAAGGCATTTTATTATGCTTAAGGTTGATGTTAGTAATATTGATATTAGTAATGATACTTTGCAGATGCGGTGGCTCAGTGGGTTAGGATGCTGAGCTTATCGATCAGAAGGTCAGCAGTTTGGCGGGTCGAATCTCGAGTACCGTGTAACACAGTGAGGACCTGTTACTCATCCCAGCTTCTGCCAACCTAGCAGTTCGAAAGTACATAAAAATGCAAGTAGAAAAATAGGGACCACTGCGGTGGGAAGGTAACAGCGTTCCGTGCGCCTTTGGCATCTAGTCATGCCAGCCACATGACCACGGAGACATCCTCAGACAAGTGCTGGCTCTTCGGCTGTACCTTTTGGTTCCTAGTAACAAGACTAGATCTCTTTGTTCTGGAAAGGTATAAAAGGTGGAAGACATCTTTGCTGGTAGTTGCCTTCATCTCTCTACCAGCCACAAAGAGAGGTGTGTCCACCCATCTCTATTTTGATCAAAATAAAAGTTGTTTGCTTGCTGAAACCTCAGCTCTGGAGTTTCTTTTGGCTCTTTTAAATTCCTGAGTAATGCTGGGGCAATTGTGAGGCTAAGTATAAAACCTTACACTTAGATAAAAAATAATTCCATCATCCAAAACTTTGTTATACTGTATTTAATGAACAGATGCTTGGGATTAAAAAAGAAGACTGACTACATTTGATTGTGTATCACCATGGCATTAAAACAAAATTCGAATAGTGTATGAAAAATAAAAATTCCCTAAATGTCTGCTGGCTATATCTGTACATTTTCCATGATAGCACTCTATTGCCTTCTTTTTAGCTTTTTTTTCAACTTCCCAGCTTAAAAAAGGCAAGGCACTGGAAGCTGAAAGTTACAGAGACTGTTTAAGCAGGTTGCTAAGCAACCTGTTCACACTTGGCCCTTCTTACCCTCCCACTTTTAAATTAGCCTATACGGATAACATTTCCTTTGATCTGAGCCATCTGAAGGCCTGTCACTGCGATGCATTCTGCTGGTCTGCAACCTGGCTGCCTGAGGAAAATTTGGCTCTCCGGAACAGTTTCCTTTAGCTTTTTTTTTCTGTGCAAAAAAAGGTGTTGGAACGCCATTCTGAGCATTCTATGGGGAAAAAAAGCCCTGGATATATCACATATAATTGAAGATTATAATTAGTTGTGAGTGCACGTTCAGCAAGTGTGATGTATTTGTGCTGGCATTTCTAGGCCTCTTTCCAACCACATCCAGAAAAATTTGTAACAAACATTGGAATTCTTAAGGCCATGTTTGGTATTTCCCAGCAATCTGTTACTGGAAGGAAAAAACAATCCCTGCTGTGTTACTGATCCCAGAGAAGCATTTGCATGTATGCAGGTATCCTTAGGGTGCCATAGTTATGGATGATAAATATTGGTTGCAAAGTCGGCATTTCTAGATGTAATACAGATATTTTGGACTTATTTTTGTTTCTTTGCATGTTTGATATTTTTAAAAAGGCATATGCTACTGACTATGCTTATGCACATATGTAACATCTTTTGCTAGGATACATGACCACTGCTTTTCCAGAATGTGAAAAGTGAAAGATTGTGACTAAACAAAATTTTAATGTACAGCTAATATCACCAGAAATTATTTTAGCCTTTTTAATAAATGTTGTTATTGATGTTAAACTCACCATGGAAAACATCATATATTATTTGAGATTCCAAAATATTCCTGAGGACAGAGCAGAAAACATAGAAGAGGTCATTATTGATATCCTGGAAGATGCTCTGAAAATACACAGATCGGAAATTCAACTTGAGCTTTATGGGGCTTTTCGTTTCAATTCAAGTTATGCAAAAAGAAATAAATTACCAAGAGAAGTACATGTACGGTTTGTAAGGAAGTCAGTAAGAGATGAAATATTCAAAAAGTAAGAGATGAACAATACAATATAAAAATAAAGAAATTGTGGTCTTAAAACAGTTACCCAAGAGAGTTAGAGATTCTCGAAGACAATACCATTTTTTGACCACGAAACTTATGGCTAATGGCATAAATTTTAGATGGCTGATATCAGAAGGCATCTTAAGAAACTGGAACAATACAAGATACAGACTTGATTCAATTTGGAAAGCAGAAGACTTTGAAGAGAAGAACAGATCAACTCTGGATGAAGGAGTAAAAAGAGGTCAAGAGTAAAGAACAGAAACAAATAGAGGAGGAGATCCAAGGAGCAACCGCACAAACAAAAGAACAGAAAGAGGAAGGTCTCCAAAAGGGGGAAGATGAAAGACTTGTTAGAGAACAAAGATCGGTTAGACCAAAATATAAGTAATGGAAATGGATAAAGAAAGTGGAATTTTTTCAGTAAATGTAAATGGATTGAATTCTCCAATTAAAAGAAACAAGATTTTTAGAAAATTATGGAAACTAAATTTGGACATAATTTGTTTGCAAGAAACGCATATTAAAGCACAACATTACAAACTATTGGAATATCCAAAAAATGGAAAACTTTATTATGCATCAGCTTAACAAAAAAAAGAGGAGTAGCTGTATATATTAAAGAGACAATAAATTTGAAAATGGTGTATTCAGATGAAGAAGGAAGACTGTTAATGGTAGAGATTTATCTGCATCAAAAACAAATTTTATTAGTGGCAATATACGCACCGAATAACAATCAGGACAAATTTTATAAAAATCTACATAAAAAAATAATAGAAATGGAGTATCAAAATATTTGTTTACTAGGAGACTTTAATGCAATAATAGATGGAAAAATTGACTACAAAAGTAACAAAATAAAGAAAAATGGTAGAGGAAGACTACCTAAGACATTTTTTGATATGGCAGAGGAAAATGGAATTCAAGATGTTTGGAGGGAAATAAATCCACAAAAATTACAATATACTTTTTACTCAAATAGCCAGAAATCCTGGTCAAGAATTGAAGGTCAGCAGTTTGGCGGGTCGAATCCCGAGTGTCGCATAACAGAGTGAGCACCTGTTACTTGTCCCAGCTTCTGCCAACCTAACAGTTTGAAAGCACATAAAAATGCAAGTAAAAAAATAGGGACCACTATGGTAACAGGGTTCCGTGTGCCTTTGGCATCTAGTCATGCCGGCCACATGACCACGGAGATGTCCTCGGACAAGCACTGGCTTTGAAACGAAGATGAGCACCGGCCCCTACAGTCGGAAACGACTAGCACGCATGTGCGGGGGAACCTTTACCTTTTTATATTAAAAAAAAAAAAAGAATTTATAGAATTAACAAAAAAAGAAATGGAATTTTTTTTTAAAGAAAATAAAAAAGAAGATACTAAGATACAAAATTTATGGGACACAGCTAAAGCATATTTCAGAGGTATAGCAATATCATATATGGCAAAGAAAAATAAACAGAGAAAACAGCAATATGTCCTTCCATAAGAGAGGAATTTGGAAAATTAGAATTAGAATTGCAAAAGAATCCGCAAAAAAAGACTTTAAAAAGAGAAATGGATATGATAAAACAGGGGTGTCAAACTCAATTTCATTGAGGGCCACATCAGCATTGCGGTTGCCCTCAGGGGCCGGGTGGGTATGGCCAGGGTGGGCATGGCCTACTGGGTGGGCATGGCTAGAGTGCATATGGCCTACTGGGTGGGCATGGCCAGCTCTACATTGTTCACATCAAGGGTGCCTATGGGGGCCTTGGCAGGAGTGGGACAGATCTGAGGGTCTCTGGCAGAAGGAGGGTCTCTGGGCCAGGGCCAAGGCAGTGGGGGCCGTTCCCTCACTGTTTCCAGGATGGCTTCGCGGGCCACATGAAACCACTTCGCGGGCCGGATCTGGCCCCCGGGCCTTGTGTTTGACATATCTGTGATAAAACATAAACTAAACTTGTTAGACTCAGAAAAAATGGCAGAACAGATTAAAAGAGCAAAGCATTTTTTTTTTGAAAATGCCAACAAACTGGGAAGATTGTTAGCTTATAAACTTAAAAAAAAGAAAGAAAAAAAATGCTGGATGAGAAAGGTTATTTACAATATAAAAATGAAGAAATAAAAAACATAGTTAAAGAATTTTATAAAGGCTTATATGATAACAAGGAGATTCCGAGAGAGAATGTTGTAAAATATTTAGAAAATAGTAATCTTCCAAAGTTTTCAGAGACATTTAAAAATATGTTAGACGGAGTTACAATGATAGAAATAACAGAGGCTATAAAAAGACAAAAAAATGGTAAAGCTCCTGGCCCAGATGGACTTCCGGCAGAACTATACAAAAGATTGCAAGAGATACTAAGTGATCCATTAAAAGATGTTTGTAATGGACTTTTAATAGAAGCTAAAATGCCAGCGACCTGAATTGAAGCAAATATTTCTTTAATACCAAAAGATGATTCAGATTTGACTGAGATCAAGAATTACAGACCAATTTCACTACTTAATGCGGATTATAAATTTTTTACTTCAATAATGGCAGAGACATTGAAGAAATACTTGGTTGAATTTATACATTCGGACCAAAACAGCTTTTTACCAAAGAGATAAATTAAAAACAATTTAAGAATGATAATAGATATACTGGAATACTATGAAATACATCCAGGGAAACAAATGGCATTAGTATTTTTAGATGTTCAAAAGAAATTTGATAATCTTTCATGGCAGTTTTTTTTTATTGAAAGGTTTTACAGTACATTTTTAAATAGAAAAAACTCTCTCCCTCCCCCTCCCCTCCCCCTTCCCGACTTCCCAGAGCTGAACACAGGGTATAAACTTACAAACCTAAGCTAAACTATGCTAACAACAAAAATAAAACATTAAATTCTATCGCACTTTAACTCTCCGTAAACATAACTATATTACTAACAAATAACTAATAATACATCGTATAAAACCACTACTTATTCAAATCCTAAATGAAACCTTCTCCTGAGGAGCAGGTTTCCGAGCCGCTAAACAGCTGGTCGTCGCTGTTTTTAGCAGCTCTACGGAAAACAGCGGGGCTGACGGCCAGAATGGCCGCCATCAACGGAGCCTTGCCACCCGGAAGTCCCTTTCATGGCAGTTTTTAATTTATCAATTACAAGCAATGGATTTCAGTCAAAATTTTATAAATATGGTAAAAACAATATATAGCAAACAAACTGCCAAAATAATTGTGAATGGAGATTGTACTGAAAGTTTTGAAATAAGGAAAGGCACAAGGCAAGGATGTCCTCTGTCTCCTCTGCTATTCATTTTTACTTTGGAAGTTTTAAATCGAAATATAGATAGATAGAAATTAAAGGTTTGGAGTTAAAAGGTAAAAGAGTTTTAAAAAGTTGGGCTCTTTAGTTTTGAAGTTTATATGGCAGGGGAAAAAAGCTAGAATAAAAAAAGAAAACCTTGCAAGATACTAAAGAAAATGGGGGTTTGGGTTTACCTGAGTGGACTTTGTATTATCAAGCATCGGTATTGACATGGGTGAAAGAATGGATAATGCTTAGGAATAAAAGGTTGTTATGCTTGGAGGGACATGATTTACAGTTGGGATGGCACACATTTTTATGGTATGGGAAAAACAAAATTTATAGATATTTTCAAAACCACTGTATTAGAAATTCTTTGATAACTGTATGGGAAAAAATCAAAATGAAAATATATGTAAAAATTCCAGAGTGGTTATCAACAATTGAAGCTTTTTCACTATAAACTTGTTAGATTTTGAAAAAATGTGGACATATAAAGATATTTTAAATATTGATGGGACATTGAAATTAAAGCAAGAACTGGAATATCAGGGTATCAACATGTCAGGGTGGGTAAGTTTACAGATACAAAATAGATATGAAAAAGATATGAAAATGTATGGATTTTATAAAGAACAAAATGTGTTTGATAAGATATTATTAACGTCTGATGAGAAATTAATTTAAAAATTGTATAACTTTTTGTTAACTTTAGAGATGGAAAGTGAACAAATCAAAGGGACAACAACAAGATGGGTGGAGAATTTTGGTTATACTATAGTTAGAAGAATGGCAAAAACTATGGGAGAAAAATTATAAATTGACAATGTCAACTGCATATAAAGAAAATCTGTATAAAATGTTTTATAGATGGCATTTACCTCCAGCTAGATTAGCAAAAATGTTTAAAAATGTATCAGGCAAATGTTGGAAATGTAAACATAATATAGGTACATATTATCATATTTGGTGGACATGTGATAAAGTAAAAGCCTATTGGTGAAAAATACATGTTTGGCTAGAAAATATATTAGGAGAACATGTAGCATTTAATCCCAAATTATTTTTATTAGGTATATTACCAGAAAAGACTGATAAACAAAATACATACTTGGTTCTACATATCATAACCGCAGCAAGAATAAGCTACGCACAATGCTGGAAAAATGAACAAGTACCATCAGAAGAAGAGCTAATAAAGAAGATATTGGAATGCACAGAGATGGACAGACTAACTATGAGACTAAAAGACAAAGAAGAAACAGAATATTATGAAAGCTGGAATTTATTTTATAAATGGTTGGAAAAAAGAACCAAAGAGTGAGATTTGTATATGTATTAATGAATTATAAACTCAGTTCGCACGTTGTTTGGAAAATTAACATATGTATATAAAGAATAAAAATTATATATCAGTCTCCCTTTAATTCTTTGTTAGCAAAACCAATTTACACAAATATGAGCTGTCACCAGTGGTGACTACTGCCTGTCGATGGCCTTCGGTTAGGCTGAAACAGGAAATAAAAATTTGTCCTATGTTTGGGGCCTAGCAAGGTAATCTAAAAATAGTTAACAAGCATTTGACATATATATATACATCATATATTGTTATGAATATACTAGGTTAATTATTTAAAGACTGAAGTGCAACATAACTAGATTCTAAATAATCTATTTTTCAAAACACACAACAGCCCAAACAGTAAAAGTAAAGTCCGAATTAAGAATATTTCATTCTTAAGAATTGTTTAATTTAAAGTGGTTTAGTTGTAATAGATGGTTAGATTCAAAATAATTTTCAAGAGTACGTACAAAATATAGTATTTTTTTCTAAGGTAAAGGTAAATGTTCCCCTGCACATGCGTGCTAGTTGTTTCCGACTCCAGGGGCCGGTGCTCATCTCTGTTTCAAAGCCAAAGAGCCAGTGCTTGTCCAAGGACGTCTCCGTGGTCATGTGGCCGGCATGACTAGACGCCAAAGGTGCATGGAACGTTGTTACCTTCCCACCATAGTGGTCCCTATTTTTCTACTTGCATTTTTACATGCTTTCTTTTTTTTTTTTTATTGAAAAGTTTTTCAATACATTTTATCTTTAACATCCCATCCCCCACCCCCTCCCTCCCTTCCCAGCCCTATCCCACCCTCCCACCCTCCCCTTCCCCCCTCCCCCCTCCCCGACTTCCCAGAGGTGAATACAAGGTATAAAAGTAAAAAAAAAACAATCATAAACTCCCATATACTAATAACAATAAACTATTAAGTCTCTCGCACTTTAGCTCTTATAAGTTGACTACAAGCAATATACTTATTCAAATGCTAAATGAAACTTTTTAGTCCCATATTTATTCTGGATGTAATCAATCCATTTTTTCCACTCCACAACATATCGTTGTTGTGAATGGTCCTTCAAATATGCTGAAATCTTCGCCATTTCCGCCAGGTTGGAAACTTTTAAAGTCCATTCCTCTATAGTCGGCAGTTCTTCCTTCTTCCAATATTGCCCTATTAAAAGTCTCGCTGCCGTAATTAAGTTCAGCATCAAATTAGTGTCCACCACGGTAGTATCGGTAATAATGCCCAGTAAGAACAATTGCGGACAAAACTTTATCCTTTTCTTAAATATCTTCTGCATATTCCACCAGATTTTAATCCAAAATGCTTTGATCTTTTTACAAGTCCACCATATATGAAAGTACGTTGCGTCGTCACCGCCACATCTCCAACATTTAGGCTGATAATTCGGATACATACTTGCTAACTTTTTAGGATCTAAATGCCACCTATAAAACATTTTATAAAAGTTCTCTCTTAAATTTTGAGCTTGCGTAAATTTTACATTTCTCACCCAGATCTTTTCCCAAGTGTCCATTGTGATAACTTCCTGAATATTCTGTGCCCATTTTATCATACAATCCTTAACGATTTCTGTTTCTGAGTCAATCTCTATCAATGCAAGATATATCCGTTTGATATGTGCTGGGCCCTGATTTCTAATTTGCTTTACCAAATTTTCATCATCCATTAGAAAACCAATTTTCTGATCCTCTTTCCACCTGGCTTGTAATTGCCCATACTGAAACCAAGTTTGAACAATCTTTTTTCCTCGTAAAAAATTATACGGCTTCAAACACCATACATTCCTCTCCAAACTCAAGATTTCCTTATATGTAGTCACATCATGTTTGAATCCAACATTTATATTCTCTATTGCGTGTTTGGGTATTGCCCATAAAGGTATCTTATAATTTAACTTTTGTCTATGCTTTTTCCCAACTCGCAAACAAAGCATGCCTCAAAATATGCATTTTAAACACATTATCTACCTTCTTGTCATACAATAAATATGCATGCCAACCAAATAACAAATCATGCCCTTCAAGATTTAATAGTCTCCCTTGTGTCAAATTAATCCAATCACTTATGGCTGATAATGCAGCAGCTTCATAATATAATTTAAGATTGGGCATTTTTAGACCACCTCTTTCACGCGTGTCCTGCATAATTTTAAATTTAACCCGTGGCCTTTTCCCTGCCCAAACAAATTTATTAATACCCTTCTGCCATTCCTCCAAATTCGAATCCTTTTTAAGAATGGGTATCATTTGAAACAAAAATAAGAATTTTGGCAAAACATTCATTTTTATTGCTGCAATTCTTCCCAGTAATGACAATTGTAATTTTTTCCAACTATCCAATTCTTTTTGCACTTTGTTCCATAACTTTTCATAATTGTTTTTATAGCATTTTTACATGCTTTCAAACTGCTAGGGTGGCAGAAGCTGGGACGAGTAACAGGCGCTCACTCTGTTATGCGGCATTCAGGATTCGACCCGCCAAACTGCTGACCTTCTGATCGACAAGCTCAGTGTCCTAAATTAGACATATTACATTGAGAAAAATGTTTCTCATTTCTTTCCTGTTACCTTTATTGATTTCGTTGCAGAGATGTTAACATAGGCAATAGATTATTCTGTTATCTAATTTTACCTTCCAAAAAAAAGAAGCAAATGAAAAATGTGAGGTTCTTTCCTGTTGGCTTTTTTAATTAGCTGTTTTAGATTCTAAAAGTTTAGTTCCTAAAGAAGTAACCCTGCAAATAATTTTAATGTCCTACTCTAGTGCAGGCTCTTTTATGACTCACGGACTTCAACTCCCAGAATTCCTGAGCCAACATGACTCAGCTTGGAAACCTCTCCCTTTCCCCTCAGCATGGCTGGCTCAGGATTTCTGGGAGTTGAAGTCCACGAGTCATAAAAAAGGGCCAAGATTGCCTAGCCCTGCAATAGGCTTTCAGAGGGAGCTTCACTCCCCCAAAAGGTGCCGGAATGCCATTCTGAGTGTTCTATGAGAAAAAAAGCCCTGCCTATATGAATTAACTTTTCAGAAATTGAGGCTTCATTTATGTTTATTCTGCTCATTCAGAAATCCAGTTTGATTTCTGAATCATACACCTTATCAGAAAATTAAGTACCTTTGTTAATTTCAGCTAGTTCTACTTAAGAGTGACATTTTATTCCTATTTAAATGGTTTCAAATTACCTCTGTAAATGTTTAGTGAAAATATATTTTTAAAAAATAAATGAATATTTTATAACACTATTTTATTCCTAGCAAAATGTCCACAATTGCGAGAGTAAATATGTCCCATTGTTGATTTGTGAGATCCTGTGAAAGAGGTTCCTAATATCTAGGGGGCCTTTGAAGAGCAGTTCCTGCATTTCATCTTGATTCATGTTGGAAGAAAAAATCTCCAGTTTGTACCTTCCAGCTGGGTCAATGCAATCAGTGCCAATAAATGAAAGGAGAATACGTTAAGTGAGCTGCCAGAAAGGAGGTTTTTATGTCAAAAGCCAGAAAACTGTAATGACAACAACATTGGGTTCTGGACATCTGGCTGATCAGAAGGGTGAATGGAATGATTTTTATACCCTTCTGGATCCTTGTGATTGAGATTCCTGATGGGAGATTTGATTAATTTAATAATGTGTTTTTTGGTATTCTGATTATCCTATCTGGTTTTCTGGGTGGTGGATGTGGTCAAGTCTAGCCTTGGGGAAGGGAGGGAACTAGTGGATTTTTGTTTTTATCTAGTTTAATCATGTCAATCATAATCATAATCATAACAGTAAAGTTGGAACACCTTGATCCTTGTGAGATAAACACATGCCATTGCTGCAAGTATTGACAGTATGAAATGAAATGAACCTTTATTGTCAAAGTACAACTATGTGTACATTGAGATTAGCTGAGCCTCCCTTTGTGCTCCCACCCCCCAACACACAGTGACAAAAAAACCCTCCATCTTACTACACCATGTGAACCAACTACACCACACACTGGCCTCCCAAGTCAATTCTGCATAAAATTCACAAAAGTTATTTCTCATTCAAAAGCCTAACAGCCCACGGATAAAAGCTGTTTTTCAGCCTGTTGGTGCGGCTGGCTATACTCCTATATCTCCTACTCGATGGTAGGAGAGTAAAGAGACACCGTCCAGGGTGTGAGTCATCCCTGAGAATTTTCCTCACTCTTCCAAGGCAATGAGCCCTGGCGATGTCATCCAGTGGTGTCAGGAGACAGCCCACAATGTCTTGTGCTGTACTCACCACCCTCTGTAATACTTTTGTATCCACGGCTGTCAGACCAGCATACCAAACCAAAATACCATACGAGAGGACGCTCTCTATAGTAGACCGGTAAAAGAGAGTCATTAGCCATTGTTCTACCCTGTTCTTCCGCAAGACCCTGAGAAAGTGAAGCCTCTGTTGGGCCTTTGTAGCCACCTGGGTTTTATTAACTTTCCAGGTCAGATCGTCACAGAGGTAGACTCCCAGAAATTTAAAGGAGGAAACTCTCTCCACACAGTCCTCCCCGATGTAAAGTGGGGCAGGTTCCTCCTGTTTCCTCCGGAAGTCTAGCACCATCTGTTTTGTCTTGCCGATGTTCAGGTGCAAGTTGTTACTACACCATATGGATAGTTTTTGTACCTCCACCCTGTATGCTGTCTCATCCCCACCTGTAATGAAACCCACTACAGTTGTATCATCTGTGAACTTAATTATCGCAGTGGATGGGTCAGATGATACACAGTCATATGTGTATAAAGAGTACAGGTAGGGGCTAAGCACACAGCCCTGTGGCAAGCCAGTGCAAAGCTTCAGGGGGTGGTGGACAAAGCAGACCCAACCCTCACTTTTTGTAACCAGTCCCTAAGAAAGTTTTGAATCCAATCGCAGATGGTGGGGGAGAATTTCAAGTCAGTCAGCTTCTCGATGAGAATGCTTGGCAAAATGCTGTTGAAAGCTGAGCTATAGTCAACAAAAAGCATCCTGACATAACTTCCAGGTTTCTCAAGATGACTTGGTACAGAGTGTAAAGCAGTAGCTATGGCATCGTCTGTCGACCTATTTCCCCTATAGGCAAATTGATGTTTATCAAAATCCAGTGGGAGGCATGTCCTGAGATGTTGGAGAACCAATCTTTCGAAGCATTTCATGACTACAGACATTAATGCAATAAGTCTGTTGTCGTTCAGGCACTCAACTGCGGTTTTCTTGGGGACCGGGACAATGGTAGACGTTTTCAAGCATGATGGCACACATGCCATTTGCAAGGAGATGTTAAAAATCCTTGTCAAGACCCCTGCTAATTGGTTGGCACAATTCCTAACCACTATCCCCAGCACCTCATCTGGGCCTGCGGCTTTGCTGGGATTCACAGCCTTCAATACAGCTCTCACTTGGTATTCACACAGGGTGAGTGACTGAGAATCAGAAGGCTGGCCAGCAGAGGCTACGGGGTCTGGTCTTTTTACCTCGTAGCGGGCGAAGAAGATATTCAGCTCCTCAGCTAACGAGGCATCGGTGTTAACCATGCTCCTCGTACTGCCCTTGTAGTTGGTTAAGTGCTGCAGTCCCTGCCATACTTGCCTCAGATTGTTGTCTGCTAAGTGGTTCTCCACCTTGTGTTTATATTGTTGTTTCGCCATCCTAATGCCTCTTCTGAGATTTGCCCTGGCCTCTCTGTATGTGTCCCTGTCTGGCATATAAACAGTTCCACCATTGGTGAAAGAAGGTACCCTTGGCCGAGCAACATTTCCAGCATCTATCAGAAGATCCTGGAAACATTTTAGTGATTCTAATAGGGGGGAGATACCAACGGTAGATCATTTTATAGAAATTTTCCTTAAAGGAGGAAGATAGAGTCAGCTTCATAGTCTTATTCCATAAGTTCTGCCACATATCAAGCTGTATTGTCCTCCCAATATTTCTCCCCCAGGCAATCATCGTGTCTTTTACAATGTCTTCTGCCATAAGGCTGGACAGCAGAAGATTGTATGCGTTAGAGATAAATTTCCTTTGACTACCCAAAAGGAGTTTATTGATTGTTTGTAGCTGAAGAGCGATACCATACTCTTGTTTGTCTCTGGCAGTTCTAGTTTGTATTTGGGCATAGGACCACCAATCTATATTGCATCCTCTAATTTGAAGATCAGCTCTGGATCTAAGTCTCCCACCTTCATCCAACAAGTCATGATAAGTCCAATTTCTCTCTATGCTGTGTAGAGTCGGGAGGGTCACCACTTCTAACGGAGATACCCATTTGGGAATCTGGGTATACACTTGTTTTTTAACGGCCTCCCAAACCCTTTGCAAATTTCCTCTAATGTAATGAGTGGTAAAATACTTAGATTGCTTATCCTTCTGTGGCCATAAAAAGGAATGCCAACCTCGCTGCAAATCATACCCTTCAAGTATCAAAATATGTTTCCTTGAAAGGGTCACACAATCTTTTATCCAAACCAAGGAAGAGGCTTGGTAATAAAGCTCCCACATAGGAAGCCCCAAGCCACCTTTGGATTTATGCTCCTGCAACATTTTCCTTTTTTTAAAAAAAAAATTCCATTTATATCCCGCCCTTCTCCGAAGACTCAGAGTGGCTTACAAGCTTAGCAATAGCCTTCATTCTATGTATATGCCTTTCACACACACACCAAGCGGCATTATTACAAAGTCAGCTTATTGCCCCCAACAATCTGGGTCCTCATTTTACCTACCTCGGAAGGATGGAAGGCTGAGTCAATCTTGAGCCTGGTGGGATGCGAACCTGCACTAATTGCAGGCAGCTGGTGTTACTTAAGGAGGCATTAGTCCACTGCTCCACCAAGGCTCTTTTTATATGAGGTTTTTTCCCTCGCCAAATAAATTTATCCAAAATTTGATCTAATTTCCTAAAAATTTTTCCCCAATCTTGCAGGAGCCATTTGGAATAAAAAGATCCATTTTGGTAGGATATGAGCTTTTATCGTGGCAATTCTACCCAAGAGCGAAATCTGTATATGCCGCCATCTATCCAAGTCATTCACTGTATCTACTAACAGTTTTGAATAATTAAGCTCTTTGATGGTGGAGCATTTGTTTGTCAACCAAACACCCAAATATTTGAATTTTTAAACAATTAATCCCCATAATATTTTGGATCTGTTCCCTTTGAATATACAACAATTTTTTGTTAGCATTTTAGTTTTTTCCTTATTAATTTTTAATCCCGCTACCTCTCCATAGTTATCCAGTTTTACAAGTAATTTTGGCCCTGTAGTCAGAGAGTCTTCTAATATAAAAACCAAATCGTCAGCGAATGCTTGAAGTTTATATTCCTTTTACTTTTAAGCCCTTAATTTCCAAATCCTGTCTAATCGTCTGAAGAAATAGTTCCAGAGTTAAAATAAAAAGCAACAGTGAAAGAGGGCATCCTTGTCTGGTACTCTTACAAATCTGTATCTACTCTGATATCAATCCATTGAGCAACAACCTTGCCGACTGTTTAGCATAAATAGCTTGAACTGCCTTTGTAAATTGAGAACCAATGCCCATCACTTCCAATTGTTGTATTATAAAGTTCCAGCTGACTCTATCAAAAGCCTTTTGAGTGTCCAAAAAAATCATTACCATAGATTTGTCTGGATGGGTCTCATAGTATTCTAAGGCATTCAATACTACTCTTAAGTTATCCCTCAGGTACCTGTGGGGTAAAAAACCATTCTGGTCTTGGTGGATAAAACGGGACAGAAACACCCGAAGCCTCTCAGCTAAAATTGTTGCAAAAATCTTATAGTCCACATTCAGGAGCGAGATTGGTCTATAGTTCTGGATCAAAGTTCTATCAGTATCAGGTTTCGGGATTAGGGAAATATAGGCCTCTGTCCAGGACCGGGGTATCTTTGATTCTATTAGGACCTCACTGAATAGGTCCTTCATTTGTAAATTAATTGAGTCAAAAAATCTCTTTATAAAATTCACTAGGGATTCCATCTGGTCCTGGGGTCTTACCACCTGCCTGTTTCTTAACAGCTACTGCAATTTCCCCGCTAGTAATTTCTGCATTTAGAATTTCTTTACAAGAATCAGGGATTGCTTCAATCTGCAAATTCTGGAGATAACTCCTGATCTTATCTCCCTGGTAGGTTTCCTGGCTATAGAGGGAGGAATAAAACTCTTATGCCACCTTTGCTTTTTGTTCTGTCGTACCGACCAAGTTACCTCCAGTCAGTGGTTTCAAAGCAACTGGGTGAGAGCACCCACTGGCCAGGTTTTAACCCTTTTTGGGACTGCCTGAGTTCTTTTCCTGAGAGGGACATACTTTGGGCACAACAGGAGTGAAAGATGGTCAGATGTACCCAGGTGGGGGAGAGGGAAAGCTCTGTATGCCTGTTTCAGATTGGAATACACGTGGTCTAAAGTGTCCTTCCCTCTGGTGGAAACTTGCATATATTGTACAAACTTGGGGAGAACTGTCTTCAGACAAGCTTGATTGAAGTCCCCAGCCACGACAAGAGTGCCCTCTGCTTGATTTTGGTACTGCCTGGTGATGACGTCATACAGCTTGGAAAGTGCCATGCTGACATTGGCAACAAGTGGAACATAAACAGCTGTAATAATTACCACAGTAATTTCTCTAGGCAGATAGAAAGGCCTACATATAACAATCATCAGTTCCACATCTGGGGAGCAATACGTGTACACCAATCTACTGTTGACACACCATTCACAGTGTATATACACACAGAGTCCTCCTCCTTTGCTCTTACTGGAGCCTTTATCTCTGTCAGAGCAGTGAATGACTCGGCTTGTCAGCTCCACTGCTGCATTCGGTATCTCTGGATGTAGCCAGGTCTCCGTGACAACCATTACACAACATTCACAGAGAAGCCTGCTTGCTGCCAACTGCAGCTGTAATTCATCAATTTTATGGATGAGGGATCTGGCATTGCTCAGAAAAAGACTTGGCAATGCTGGTGTAAAAGGCTGCCTTCGAAGTTAAATCAGAATCCCAGCCCTGCAGCTACGTTTTTGCTTTAGCTCCTTTCTCTTTCACTTACATCGTCTCCTCCCTGGCCCAAAGACAATCCATGGAGATCCTGGAGGCCTCGCTATGCAGTTCGGTATGTTATGTGACTGCTGAAAATCACTAGTAATTCCAGATTGCCTTGCAAGCCTGATTTTTAACAGCTTTATATGTGTGTAGACTATTTTAGCCCCTTGTACTACACTGTGCACATTCATCCATACACACATTAATCCAATCACCACACACCAGTACTGGGAGCTCAAAGCCGCTGAGTGTGAACACACAACCATTTCCTTTAGCAAACCTCCTTCCCCTATCTAGGTCCTTTATGAACATACCAGGGTATCCTGTTTAGGAATCTCCCCCTCTTAGGCTGGGAATGTCCCATTATAGAACAAAGAGGCCACAAAATAAATCAAAAGAGCATAAAAAAGCTAAGCAAAGGTTATAAAGATGTGAATAGACAGGGGACATTACCTTGTCCAATTCAGGCTAAAATGCTTGTGGTTACACTTTGTTATTTCTCAACTGTGCATCCATCCATCAATCTCAAGACATACTGCATTTAATCATGGGTGAGGGCATGGTTGGGGGCCTACAATCTTCTTGTGTAGTTGGTTCTTTATTTGCTTTCTTCTCCCATTTTTTATTTTTTACTTTCATCTGGGCAACTGAGAGACAATTGTCCAGGGACAATAGAGGCAGGCAGAGTCCTGCCAACAGAGACAGTCCTTATCCAGTCCACCAATACCAATGATCATGAAGTACCCCATGCTAGCAAATCACCTGATCTTTAACTATGGGGAAATTAGCACCAATATTATGAACAAACAACACTGTCCCAGCAAAGAAGCTGGCCCTTATCTAAAAGAAAGGCAGTATTCACCATTAATTAAAGGGGGCGACACAACTACAGAAATGCAAAGAATGCATAGAAGAATGTGCACGTACAATAAAGAAAAAGAAAAAAGCATTAAGCAACAGTGGATGTCGGTACACCCAAAGACATAGAAAAATCAGGAAGTAAATTAAAGCAGGAAAAATTCAATTTTTTTTATTTTATTTTTTTTAATCCCATTTATATCTCACCCTTCTCCGAAGACTCAGGGCGGCTTACAATTTAAGCACAAACCAATGTGCTTAGCAATAGCCTTCATTCTATGTATATGCCTGCTTATTAGGGCTTTCGTCCCCCCCCCCAGCGGCATTATTACAAAGTCAGCTTATTGCCCCCAACAATCTGCAGGTTCAAGATAAGGAAAGTAACCACAAACCACCAGAATACAATTCTAAAGAGCAATTTCATAACTTCTAAACATAACCACAGCATACACTAAACTTTTATTTAAATGTCCACAACAACACCATCATCATTTCTAATCTTGAACAAAATAGCACCTGCCAAATTTAACAATTAAAAGCACTATCTTTTTCATATACACAAGGAAACTCCAGTGCACAATATCAGCTAGAGGGGAAATAAGAAGAACATATCTTCATGCCACACAGCTGAAATAAAAGCCCAAAATTCAAAAATCAAAATGGCTCAGTGTGCAAATCACCAGCAGCCGGAAAAATGACATAACCTTATTTCCTGCCGAGCATCGTCAACAAGGGAACAACAACAACAAAAAACCCTTATAAATGAGGCTGCAAGAGATAACATTTGAGGGCATGACCCCCAGGAATGTCAGCTCCTCACTGGGTCCCAGCCACGCCGTGGTGGTAAACCTATGGCACGCGTGCCACAGGTGACACGCAGAGCCCTCTCTTTGGGCACTTGCAGCATCACCCTAGTCCTAGCCACCCAGTGGCACTCTTCCTCCTGTCCGAGGTTTTCATTGTTGGGAGCATTTCTGTTAAGGATTGGCAGAGGGGGTGGGGTAGGGTGTGTTTGGTTTTTATTCTCTCCCACTGTCTGCTGGTGGTTGCAGCAGCTTTTGGTCACTTCACATGACCCTGGGACACTGTGACCATCATAAATATGAATCAGTTGCCAAGCATCTGAATGTAAATCACAAGACCCTGGAGATGCTGCAACATTCCAGCTGATTGGTGCTTCTTCTGGGCTCAGAAGCTGGAGCCTGGCACTGATCCTGGCACATCGACTGAGCCCTGCAGCCCTGCAGCTCCAGCCATCTCTCGCGCAGGCTTGTGCAGTGCTGCCACGGGTTCAGCTCATTCCCCTCCCACACTACCACTTTTCTAGGATGATCATGTACCACCTGCCAGGTGCCAATGTACTACAGGTGGTACCTGTACCACTGGTTGAAAAGCCCTGTATTAAAGCATAAATTAAATTTGGTTGAGACGGAAATAATGGCCCAACAGAACTTTTTTTGAAAATGCTAATAACAATAAAAACAACAACAACAACAACAACAACAACAACAACAACAACAACAACAACAACAACAACAACAATAATAATAATAATAATAATAATAATAATAATAATAATAATAATAATAATAATAATAATAATAATAAGTTGGAAGGGATCATGGAGGTCATTTAGTCCAACCCCCTGCTCAGGCAGAAAACCCTATACCATTTCAGACAAATGGCTGTCAAGTCTCTTCTTAAAAACTTCCAGTGTTGGACATTCACAGATTCTGGAGGCAGGTTGTTCCACTGGTTAGTTGTTCTAACTGTCAGGAAGTTTCTCCTTAGTTCTAGGTTGCTTCTCTCCTTGACTAGTTTCCATCTGTTGCTTCTTGTTCTGCTTTCAGGTGCTTTGGAGAATAGCTTGGCTCCCTCTTCTTTGTGGCAGCCCCTGAGGTATTGGAACATTGCTATCATGTCACTCCTCACACTTTTCTTTGTTAAACTACATATACCCAATTCCAGCAACCATTCCCTATATGTTTTAGCCTCCAGTCCCCCAACCATCTTTGTTGCTCTTCTCTGTACTCTTTCCAGAGTCTCAACATCTTTTTTACATTGTGGTGACCAAAACTGGATGCAGTATTCCAGGTGTGGCCTTACCAAGGTATTGTAAAGTGGTATTAATACTTCACGTGATCTTGATTCTATCCTTCTGTTAATGCAGCCTAGCACTGTGTTGGCTTTTTTGGCAGCTGCAGCACACTGCTGGCTCATATTGAAGTGATTGTCCACTAGGACTCCAAGATCTCTCTCACAGTTACTACTATCGAGCAAGGTACCACCTATACTATACCTATGCATTTGATTTTTCCTGCCTAAATGTAGAACCTTACTTTTTTCACCATTGAATTTCATTTTGTTAAGCTGGGGAGATGGTTAGCATATAGATTGAAGAAAGAAAAGGAAAAAAGAATGATAAATAAGCTACAAGATTTAAAAGGAGAATTACACTTCCAAAATAATGCAATGAAAAAAATGATCAAAGACTACTATTTATTTATTTATTTATTTATTTATATTTGTATACCGCCCTTCTCCCGAAGGACTCAGGGCGGTGAACAGGGCAATTAATAAAATACAAGAATACAAAGATTAAAAAGGATTAAACAGATGCCCAAAACTAACAACAATAAATTTAAAATGGATTAAAACTATATTAAAAAATCCCAACCCATCACCCATCAGGCCAGGCCGGCTTGTTCAAACAGGTAGGTCTTCAGATCGCGGCGGAAGGAGCGAAGGTCGGGAGCCGTCCGGAGCTCAACCGGCAGTTGATTCCACAAATCCGGAGCGCCCACAGAGAAGGACCTCCCCCTGGGGGCCACCAGACGACACTCTCTGACTGGTGGCACCCTGAGGAGGCCCTCTCTGTGGGAACGCACGGGGCGGAGGGAAGTCAATGCCGGCAGCAGGTGATCCCTAAGGTATTCCGGACCCATGCCATGCAGGGCCTTAAAAACCATAACCAAAACCTTGAATCTCACTCGAAAGACAACTGGAAGCCAATGCAGCTCACGGAGCAGAGGTGTAACATGGGAGTATCGGGAAACTCCCAACACGACTCTCGCGGCTGCATTCTGTACCAGTTGGAGCCTCCGAGTGGTCCTCAAGGGGAGCCCCATGTAGAGAGCATTGCAGTAGTCTAGACGAGAGGTCACGAGCGCATGAGTGACCGTACGCAAGGCATCCCGGTCTAGATAGGGCCGCAACTGGCGCACCAGGCGAACCTGAGTGAAGGCCCCCCTAGTCACAGTAGTTATATGATCTTCCAGGGTAAGCTGTGAATCTAGGAGGACTCCCAAGTTGCAAGCCCTATCTACAGGGGGTAATAATTCACCCCCCATGGAAAGAGATGGAATAATCTGATTATCCCGAGATGCTGATACGCACAGCCACTCAGTCTTGTCGGGGTTGAGTTGAAGCCTATTCCTCCCCATCCAGACCCGAACCGCTTCCAGGCAACGGGACATCACGTCGAGGGCATCACTGGGGTGGTTTGGGGTCGAAATAAAAAGCTGGGTATCATCAGCATATTGATGATACCCAACTCCAAAACCACGAATGATCTCACCCAGTGGCTTCATATAGATGTTGAACAGGAGAGGCGAAAGGACCGACCCCTGAGGAATTCCACAAGTGAGAGGTCTCGAGGTCGACCTTTGCCCCCCTGCCAACACCAACTGCGAGCGTTCCAGAACCATAGGGAAGAGCAAGACAAAAAAGGGGAGGGGGAGTTAGGGCAAAAGTCAGCTAGATGGTCAAGTCAAAACATGGTCAAGTCAGATTTTAGCAGCACAGAAATTAGGTTGTGCCTCGCAAACATCCGAAGAATCAGCGTCCGAATTCCGCCTCCAGGCCAAGGTCCCTTTACCAAGGAGGCCACGGTACTCCAACTCCCATCACCAACAGCCATCTCAGGCACCAACCAGGAGTGTCTCCACCACTGCAACGCTGACGCTGTTCCCAACCACGAATCATAGTAACAATCATCAATCTGCCAGCAGGCGGCTCCCCCGAGCAGCTGGAAAATTCCCCAGACGCCGCTGAGCTCCATAAAGTTCTCCCGGGCTCCACAGCTTCAGAGGCACCAACCAGGGGCCGTAAATTCCACCAGGCTCCACCAAGCCCCCAGCAGCACAATAACAAAGCCGACAGTCAGCTGATTGGCGAAGCACAAGTCAGCAAAGTGCAGGCCTCCGAGATCTTCCGCCCAGCTCCAATGGGCTCCGCTGGGCTTTACAGAGCTCTCAAACTTCCACTTAGAACAGAGCTCTGCCGAGGTTGTCTGAATCTCCCTGGGCATTCCAACAGCCTCAGTCGGAGTTCGCCGAGCCCCTGCGGCACCGACAATCAGCTGGTCAGCGCCGCGCAGCACAGGCTCCACTCAGCTCTTCCGGATTCAGCAAAAAACTCCCTCAGGCTCAGCTGCGAGTCCTCAGAAAGTCCAGGGTCCAAAAAGCCGGCAGCAAGCAATACCGGCGTTACAGGGACAGCCACAAAAGCCACTCCACATCCTCAACCCGAATCCATCACAAACGGAAAGAATACCCCTTGTGAGGCTCCCAAGGGTCGCCAAATTGCCGGAGCTCAGCACGGAGCTCAATTGAGCAGGTCCGCCATCTTGGGCATGCGTAAAATATGTCAGCTCCTCACTATGATACACTTTATAAGGCAGAGGAAGTTCCTAAAGAAAAAATAAAGTTGTATTTATAAAAGCAGGTTTGCCAAAAATCCTGGAGAATATCCAAAATATATTAAATGGGAAAATATAAATGATGGGGATAATAGAAGCTATAAAAAGGCAAAAAAAGAGATAAGACTCCAGGCCCAGATGGACTTCCCGCAGAATTTTATATAGCATTACAAGATGTATTAAGCCCGACTTTGAAAGAACTGTGTAATGAAATACTTTGGAGACTAAAATACCAAAGTCATGGACGGAAGCTAACATTAACTTAATACCTAAAGACAGGGCTTTTTTTGTCATAGAATGCTCAGAATGGAGTTCTGGCACCTTTTTTTGGATGGAACCTTGTAGAGTAGGCAAGGCAGGTTGTATAACATTTGTGAGTTCCGGCACCTTTTTCTCTTACAAAAAAAGCACTGCCTAAAGAAGATACTAATCTTACACAAATAAAGAACTAGACCAATAGCACTATTAAATGTGGATTATAAAATTTTTGCTTCGATAATGGCAGAAAGAATTAAGAAATTTTTGACTGAATTTAAACATACAGATCAAAATGGCTTTCTACCTAAAAGACAGATAAAAAATAACTTAAGAATGATTTTGGATGTTTTAGAGTACTATGAAAACCACCCAGGAAAACAGATGGCATTAATATTTCTTGATGCGCAAAAAGCTTTTGATAATCTAAACTGGCAATTTATGTTACAGCGCAATTCAAACAATCTACTATAAACAATGGCTAGAATAATTTTAAATGGAGATTATACAGGAAACTTTGATATTGAAAAAGGTACAAGACAGGGATGTCCATTATCCCCAATGTTATTTAAACTAACATTGGAAGTATTGACTAGAAATATTAGACAAGATATAGAAATTAAAAGATTGGAGATAAAAGATCAAAAATATAAATTACAAGCCTTTGCGGGTGACTTGGTTGACTTGGTTAGATAGCATCATCACCAGATGGATTCATAGCTGGCTGACAGGCCTTACTTAGCGTGTGGTCCTCAATGGAACGGCATCTACATGGAAGGAAGTGTGTAGTGGGGTGCCCCAGGGCTCTGTTCTGGCCCCAGTGCTCTTCAACATCTTCATCAACGATTTAGATGAGGGGATAGATGGGGAACTCATCAAATTTTCAGACGACACCAAGCTGTCAGTAATAGCCAATACTCCAGAAAACAAGCTTAAGATACAGGAGGATCTGGACAGACTTGAATACTGGGCGGTATCTAACAAAATGAAATTCAATGGTGAAAAAAGCAAGGTTCTACATTTAGGCAGGAAAAATCAAATGCACAGGTATAGTATAGGTGGTACCTTGCTCGATAGTAGTAACTGTGAGAGAGATCTTGGAGTCCTAGTGGACAATCACTTCAATATGGTTGCTGGAATTGGGTATATGTAGTTTAACAAAGAAAAGTGTGAGGAGTGACATGATAGCAATGTTCCAATACCTCAGGGGCTGCCACAAAGAAGAGGGAGCCAAGCTATTCTCCAAAGCACCTGAAAGCAGGACAAGAAGCAACAGATGAAAACTAGTCAAGGAGAGAAGCAACCTAGAACTAAGGAGAAACTTCCTGACAGTTAGAACAACTAACCAGTGGAACAAACTGCCTGTAGAAGTGGTGAATGCTCCAACACTGGAAGTTTTTAAGAAGAGATTGGACAGCCATTTGTCTGAAATGGTATAGAGTTTCCTGCCTGAGCAGGGGGTTGGATTAGATGACCTCCAAGGTTCCTTCCAACTTATTACTACTACTACTACTACTACTACTACTACTACTACTACTACTACTA
>JAKJMR010017581.1:151559-168209 GCA_024449315.1 Daboia siamensis
TATTATTATTATTATTATTATTATTATTATCATCATCATCATCATCATCATCATCATCGTCATCACCATCACCATCATCGTCATCATCTTGGAGGAGCCACTTGAAACAACTACCAAATTGTTGAAGAAAATAAAAAAGTTTGGAGAAGTGGCTGGCTTGAAAATAAATAGAGAAAAGACTAAAGAATTAACAAAGAATTTAACAGACAAACAGAAAAGTCAACTTACAAAAAAGACAAATCTGCAAATAGTAAAAAAGTTAAAAGGAGAAGTTAAAAGTTACACATCTACTTAACAGCTAGATGTGTAACATTAAAAGAAGACAGCTATGAAAGACTGCTAAAACAAATAAAATTGGACTTGGAAAAGTGGAAAAATCAACTGTCATTGTTAGGAAGAATAGCTACAGTGAAAATGAATATCCTACCAAAAATACTCTTCTTATTTCAAATGATTCTTGTAAAATTGGGAAAGGTCTTTTTTGACGAGCTAAATACAATAGTACTGAGATTTATATGGCAAGGGAAAAAAACACGAATTAAAGTAAAAATGCTACAAGAAGCTAAAGATAGTGGTGGATTTGGACTCCCAGATTGGAGACTATATTATCAAGCAGCTATTTTACTGTGGCTTAAAGAATGGATAATGTTGAGAAATAAAAGACTATTGTATCTCAAGGGACATGACCTACAAATTGGTTGATATGCTTTCCTATGGTACGAGAAGAATAAAACACACAGATATTTTCAAAACCATTTTATAAGGAATGTACTTCTTTTAGAATGGGAAAGAATAAAGGAGAAAATTTATATTAAGCTATGGCTTTCAACAATGGAAGCTGTTGCTTACCCAAATTTAATTAATTATGACAAAGTTGTGACTTATAAAGATATCTTGGATAATGAAAGAAAACTGAAAGATAGACAAGATTTACAACAATGGTATTGATTTAGCATGGTGGCCATATTTGCAAATTCAAACGAGATATGAAAAAGATCTAAAGACAATGGGATTCTATAAAGTACAGAAAGAATTTGATCAAACATTGATGAAAACTTGATTAAGAAATTCTATAGATTTCTGCTAAATTTAAAGATGGAGGAAGAACAAGTAAAAGAAACAATGATAACATAGGCAAAAAACTTTGGATATTCTATAGATTTGGAAGACTGGCAAAAACTATGAGATAGAAATATTAAATTGACTAAAGCAGTCTCATATAAAGAAAATTTGTATAGACTTCCGGTGGTGATACTGCGCTGATGACGGCTTTCTTCTGGCTGCCAGCCCTGTGATTGTGTGAAAAGCGTGCGGAGACAGCGAAAATCAGCTATCTCGCAGCTTGAAAACCTCCCCCTTGGGAGAAGAGGGGGAGGAGAGTTTCCTCGGGTAGAGGTAGAGCTCCCCTTGACCCCCTTATTTATTTGGGGGTCAAAGGATGAGAGCCCCTTGGAGATTGAGGCTTCCTCCGTACTTCAGGATGCCTTTGCTCCGAGCTTTAGGAGCAAAGCAAGATGCTGCATCCACATCTGCATTTTAAAGGGACTTGTGAGTAATTTAAAAGCAGACTGAGCTGACCAGGAGACGTTAAAATTGCAACTGCTAGAAACTTTAACTCGGGGAGATTTAATCTTCTCCATATTTTAATTTGACTTAAAAGGAAAAAATGGCGCCGGAATGCTGTTTGTTTGAAAGGACAGTGTCAAGAAAGAGATACATTTGGCAACAAAGTTGAAACAACGTATTAGATTTTGTGTATTTACAGCTTCTTTCTTTTTTTAAAAAGAAAGAACTCTTACAGAATATTTTTTCTTCTTTTTTCTGGGATTTTGCTTTTTACTTTTTTTTTCTTTAGCTGCTGATTTTGTGGAAGGGGAAAGTGAAACTTATAAGAAGTGGATTTACATAAGCAGGAAAATGGCTTCAAAGCATTTGGGAATTTCTGCTGTTTCTAAAAGTACAATCCCTTCTCCTGTACCACAGCCTGCAGTGCAACCTAAGCCTAAATCCCCCCCTTCTCCCCCACTGCCTGCATTTACGCTTAAAGATATTCAAGATGCTTTAAAGCAAGGAACACAAGAAATAAAGGAGGAGATGGCTGATCTCCTTGACAGTAAAATGAAGGAGGAGATGGCTGATCTTCTTGAGAATAAAAATAGAGAAATAAGGGAAGACATATTGCTTGCACTTCAAGGGTTAGCTACACATATTGAATGCTTGGATGACCGGATGGATGAAGTTGTGGAAAATACTGAAAAGCTAGAAAGCAGAGTTGCCAAAGTTGAAAACAAGATTGATATAACAGAGGATGAAGTTACCATCTCACAATATAGAGATATGGAATTTGCATTGCGAATAAGAGGATTAAAGGAGGACCCATGAGAAGATCTGAAAGAGGAGGTGGCAAAACCTATAGCTCCTATTCTGGGATGTGAACCTGAGGAATTATCAAGAGAGATGGATAAAATATTTAGGGTCAATTCATGGATTGCGAGGCAGAAAAATTTACCCAGAGATGTGGTTATTTATTTTTCTAGGAGATCACTTTGAAATGCAATTATTCAGGCTTTTTACAAACAGAGATTTCAAATTGTAGATCAAAATATTATAATCTTAAAAGAAATACCTCCAAAAATTCTTAGAAAAAGAAAAGATTTCACCTTTCTGTTTGAGGAGCTCAAAAACTGACAGGTCCCGTTTAGATGGGAGATACCTATTGGAATAGTGGTGAATTATGCAGGGACATGATATAGACTTAATACAATTTCAAAGGCACAAGATTTTTATACTTATGTCCTGAAAGCAGGTTCACCACCATCTCCACTACCTAAGAGAATAGAAGAAGATAAACAACCAGTTGTAGTCGCAATGTCACTGGTTGTAGGAGATTTACCGCAGGCTGAGCCTACTGAACAGAGTTTGGAGGTAAAGGATGATCCAAAGGAACAGAGGATGACTTGTGCTATGTATAGACGTAAAGAAAAGGAGCAGAAGCAGAAGGCTAATTCTGGACCAATAATACAAGGCCCAATTACTACAGAGCCTGTGGGAGGGGCACGACTGAAGAGATCAACAGCTGATCAACAGTGTTCCAGAGGCTCCAGGCCACTAAGAATGGCAAAGCTTCTGACATGGAATGTTAATGGCTGGAATTCACCACAGAAAAGAAAGAAAGTATTTCACTACTTGAAACAACATAAAAATGACATTGTTTGCTTACAGGAGACTCATATTGCTGCGAAAGATCAAAAGTACTTGATTAGTTCTCAGTTGGGATCACATTTTATAGCTTCTGCCCCAGATAAAAAGGGGGGAGTGGTTATTTATGTAAGAAGAGATTTATCGGCTAGATTAATTGAATCTGATATACAAGGAAGATATGTTATTATTGAACTAGTGCTACAAGGCAAGAAAGTTCTTATTATTGGATTATATGCCCCTAATCAACAGCAAAAAAAGTTTTATAGTTTTTACATCACAAACTAACTCAATTGGATTATAAATCTGTTATCATGATGGGTGATTGGAATGGTGTTTTGGACTCAAGTAAAGACAAGGAGGGATCTTTCAAAAATTCTCCTAATCATTCTAAATTACCTAAAGCTTTTTTTGATTTGAAAGATGATTTGGAATTTAGAGACATTTGGCGAGAATGGAATGTGGAAGATAGAGACTTTTTTTTCAGATAGGCATCAATCATTCTCCAGAATTGATTTTTTTTAATTACTATTGATCTTTTCTCCAGGGTCAAAAATGCTAAGATCTTTCCTAGAACATTGTCGGATCATAGCCCTGTATGGTTGGAGTTATTTGCTGAAGATGGGAACAGAAGATCTTGGAGATTGAATGAAAATTTATTTAGATATGAGGTGCTTTCGCAGAAATGTAGAGAACATTTGAAAGAATTTTTTGCTTTGAATATGAATATTTGATGGCAATGGTTTGGGATGCTAGTAAAGCTTATATGAGAGGGGTTTTGATTCATATGAATAATGGATATAAGCATAAGCAGATGCAAAAACGTAAAGAGCTTGAAGAAGAGATTAAATCAAAGGAGAAAGGTTTTATTTTGAACCCATCAGATAATAGATTAAAGGTTTCTATAAATATGTTGAAAGAGCAATTTAATATGTTAATGGCTGATCAGATTGCAACTAATTTGCGTTATGCAAAACATAATATGTTTTGTAATACAAACAAGCCTGGTAGGTGGTTGGCTTATCAATTATGGAAGAAACAGAAATCACGTATTATAGAGAAAATAGAATATAAAGGTAAAGAGGTATATCAACAAAAGTTGATTAAAAAGAGTTTTTTAGATTTTTATACAAAATTATATGCTAGTGAAAATAAACAAGTTTTAGACATAGATAAGTACCTACAGGCAGCACATTTTCCTAGACTTTCAAATGAACAACGAAAGGAGATGAATTGTTTAGTTACTTCTGAGGAAATTATTTTAGCAATTAAACAGTTAAAAGTGGGGAAGGCTCCTGGTACAGATGGATTATCAGCAATTTATTATAAAATATTATCTGTAGAGATGATAGAACCATTAAAGGAACTTTTTAATAGTATCCAGATTGGAGAGAAGTGCCTCTGTCTTGGAGAAGGGCTTTTATATCGCTGATTCCAAAGGAGGACCAAGACCTTACCCAGCCTAAGAATTATAGACCTATATCGCTTTTGAATACAGATTATAAGATTTTTTCAAAAATATTGGCAAATAGATTAATGCAAGTTTTGAAGCAAATGATTCATAGTGATCAGTCTGGATTTATAACTGGAAGATATATGAAATATAATGTGACAAATTGTTAATTTAATTGAGTATTTGGATAAGAACAACCAAGTCCCTGCGGCATTGATATTTTTGGATGCTGAAAAAGCTTTTGATCAGTTGAATTGGCAATTTTTATTGAAAGTTGTTGATAAAATGAATTTTGGGGAAAAATTTTTATATTCTCTAAGGGCTATATATCAACAAAATCAGCACAAATCATAATTAATGGGGGTTTAACAGAGACATTTAAAATTGAAAAAGGTACAAGACAGGGATGTCCACTATTGCCATTTTTGTTTGTTTTAACATTGGAGATTTTACTGATCAAAATTCGTGAATCAACTATAATAAAGGGAATAAAAATAAAACAGAATGATTATAGGTTGAGAGCTTTTGCGGATGACTTGGTTGTGACATTATCTCAACCGATTCAATCGGTTATAGACTTGATGGAAGTTATAATTCAGTATGGGAAAGTTTCTGGTTTTAAGGTAAATAATAATAAGACTAAAATATTATCTAAAAACATGACTATGAAGGAAAAGGAAATGTTAGTTAAATTGACAGGTTTTGAAATAGTGAAAAAGGTTAAATATCTGGGAGTATATATTACAGCTTCTAATGTAAAATTATATAAGAATAATTATGAGACATTATGGTTAAAAATACAAAAGGATTTAAACAATTGGAAAAAATTACAATTATCTTTGTTGGGGAAAATTGCAGCTGTTAAAATGAATGTTCTACCAAAGTTTCTCTTCTTGTTTCAAATGATACCTATTTTGAAAAAAGATGCCAATTTGGATGAATGGCAGAAGGGTATTAATAAATTTATTTGGGCGGGGAAAAAACCAAGAATTAAACTTAAGATCTTACAAGATGCACGGGAAAGAGGAGGACTTAAGGCACTTAATTTGAAATTATACTATGATGTGGTGGTTTTAATACTGGTTAGTGATTGGCTTAATTTAACAAACAAAAGTATATTTCATCTTGAGGGATGGGACTTATTATATGGGTGGCATGTATACTTAATTTATGATAAAAAGTTGACAAGGCTTTTAAATCTCATATTTTAAGAAGTGCTTTATTGCGTGTCTGGAAAAAGTATTATTATAAGTTAAATGATAAAATACCAATTTGGGGGATTCCTGGACACGCGATAGAGGGTGTATCTATGGGTGTGAATTTGGATAGGATTTCTTATAAGGAATTAGATTGGTAGGGAATGATTGGCAATTAAAATCATTAGCTGAGTTAAAGCAAGAAAATATTGTACAATCTTGGTTTCAGTATATTCAATTGTTAGCTAGGTGGAAGTTAGATCAAAAGGTTGGTATTACATTAATGGATGAGAATTTGGTAAAACAAATTAAAGATAAAAAACGAGTGCATATAAAGAGAATTTATAATGCTTTAATAGAATTGGATTTGGAAATGGAATTAGTTAAAGATTGTATGGTAAAGTGGGCCCAAAATATTCAAGTACCGATTCCATTGGATATATGGGAGGTAATTTGGGTCAGAAACATAAAATTTACCCAGGCCCAAAATTTAAGAGAAATTTTTTATAAAATGTTTTATAGATGGCATCTGGATCCTAAAAAGTTGTCTTGTATGTATCCTAATTTACAGCCCAAATGTTGGAGATATGGCAGTTTGGATGCTACTTATTTTCATATCTGGTGGACTTGTAGAAATATAAAAGCTTTTTGGATTAAGATTTGCTGGAACATTCAAAAGATTTTCAAGAGAAAGATAAAGTTTACTCCACAATTATTTTTATTAGGTGTTATTACAGATTCTGATACTAAAGAAATTAACTTGATGTTGAATTTGATAACAGCTGCAAGGTTATTGGTAGGGCAATATTGGAAGAAGGATTGCTTGCCTATTGTAGAAGAATGGATGCTTAAAGTGTCAAATTTAGCAGAAATGGCTAAGATTTCTGCTTATTTGAAGGATCATTCACAAGAAAGATACATTTCGGTCTGGAGAAGATGGATAGATGGATATTCAGAATAAATATGGGACTAAAAAGTTCCATTTAGCCTATGAGTAAATTTTAAAGTATTATTATTAATAATAGTTTATTATAGTGGAATTTTTATTAGTTTTAATTATATGATATTATTATTTTTAGTATTAGTATTGTTTAACAACTTGGATATTGTATTGTTTAATAATTAGGATATTGATTGGTTTATGTTTTTATTATTATTATGTTTACTTTTAATTTGTTTATATTTATGTTAAAGGAGAGTTAAAGCACATTATGGACTTGGTTATTTATAAAGTTGGTTAATGTTAGTTAGATTATGAGTATTATATTTGTAACCCTGTACTCAGCTCTCGGAAGTGGGGGAGGGAGGGGAGGTTTAGGGTGGGATGGTTTTGGGGTTTATATTGTAATTTTTATAAAACTTTTTAATAAAAAAAAAGAAAATTTGTATAAAATGTTTCTAGATGATATATGACAACAGTAAGATTAGCAAAAATGTTTAAAAATACTTTGAATAATTGCTGGAAATGTAAACAAAGGCTAGGTATTTACTATCATATCTTCAGAACATGCCCTAAAGCAAAAACATTTTGGGTTAAGATACATAAAGGTAAAGGTAAAGGTAAAACCCATTTTCACAATTCATCACAAAGTCTAATATTCAGAATACACATCTTATCTATTTAGATATGTTCTATTTCTCACTATCTTACATCAACTAATTGATAATATAACATTCTTATTTCCTATTAATTTCCGAACATCTTAAATTTAGTAATCAAATTTTCTCTTGTTTCAACATCAAATACTTCCTCTCTTTTCCTCTTAATGTCTATTATCACATATTTAAGCTAGTACAGTTTTTATTATATCAGCTAAGTAAAAACATGTTTATTACATTTATCAATATATTTTAGCTTATATATATCTTAAATAGCTTTACATTCAACATTTATAAACAAAACAATATTCAGATTTAACTTTTAATATTTATACTTCCAATTTTTAAAATAACCAAAGTTTTCTTTATCTCAGTTAATAACACAATCTAATATTCAAACTACATATCTTAGCAAATCGAGTATATTCTATTTTAATCCTTACTAATAAATCAAAGCCCCAATTTTCTTCAGCCTTATTCTAGCTTTCTTTCTTTGCCAATTCACCTTCCATATCTGTGTGTTTTTTTTTTAAAAAGATTTTATTGAATTTTATAGGGTTAGGGATAGAATAGGATCAGGTTAGGGATTAAGGTTTAGGGTGGGGTTAGGATCAGGATTGGGATTATCTCCCAATAACATTTTCATTCTTTAGCAAACAGACTATTGCCCAGTTACATATATTCAATTAACAATAGTTGATATAGTAACAGATAATTGTAGTAAATGTAATAAATGATAATCAAAAACAGTATCAGTTAGTCAATACATATCATTCTTCTTACTACTATATATTCAAAATAACATATCACATTCATTTCTCACTAGTTCATTTTCCTAAACATTGGTAAAAATTATTCCATGTTCTATAGTAAACTGAATCTCCTTTCTCTTTAATCTCTAACGTCAATCTATCCATTTCTGCACATTCTAAGATTTTCTTAATTAAAACCTCTTCAGCTGGTAAGTTTTCATTTTTCCAGTATTGGGCAAATGATTGTCTATAAAGACTGAAAGTTAAAATAATAAGGATATGTATAAGCCAAAAATTATTGATAAATGTAAGAATGTCATTTTTATTTAATTGATTTAATGAGAATTATATTAGTTTAAACAGGAGACAGTAAATGCTAAGGGGAAAAGAGAGGAAAAATGTAATATAGCTTGAGACTTGTATTAAGGATACTTGTATGTTATTGTATTATTGATTAACCCAGCCTCTGTGTTGCTTTTAAAATACTGAAATGTAAAACTAGAAAATCAATAAAACCTTAAAAACAAAATAAAACATTGTAGTTCAATATTAGGGGCAGTGCAATGGTGAAGAGAATGTGAATGATTGTGTATATAATGTATGTTTCTTTTTACTTATGGTTTTTACTTGTGTGTGGTGTGCACTATGGACACCACTTTATTTTGTTGTGGGATACACAATGACAACAAAGATATTCTATTCTATTCTATTCTATTCTATTCTATTCTATTCTATTCTATTCTATTCTATTCTATTCTATTCTACCCTAAAGAACAATATTTCAGAAATCTTGCATAAAATATAATGATTGCACAAGGAAATGTATTTTGGTCCTGTGTTCTTTCATTTTTCATTTTATGCTGTCAATTGGGGAAAAATAGATATAAATGGGTGGGATTGAGAAGCCTATCTTGACCATGATGAAGCATCCGAGATATTTGTTGCTGTTTTTCCCCCCCAAATCAGACCAGCAGGCAGTCACCTGAAATTGAGAAAGAAGTTTCTTGCTCCCAAACCTGGTTATAATGGTTAAACTATGGTGACTTTTATAGTGGTTAAACTGTGAACTGATGATATGACACCATAGCAGTTTGGATTTACTTTAAAATTAGAATTAGAATAACAGAGTTGGAAAGGACTTTGGAGGTCTTCTAGTCCAGGGGTGTCAAACTCAATTTCATTGAGGGCCGCATCAGCATTGTGGTTGCCCTCAAGGGGCCGGGTGGGTATGGCCAGGGTGGGTGTGGCCTACTGGGTGGGCGTGACCAGAGTGCGTATGGCCTACTGGGTGGGTGTGGCCAGCTCTACATCGTTTGCATCAAGGGTGCCTACGGGGGCCTGGGCAGGAGTGGGACAGATCTGAGGGTCTCTAACAGAAGGAGGGTCTCTGGGCCAGGACCAAGGCAGTGGGGGCCGTTCCCTCACTGTTTCCAGGATGGCTTCGCGGGCCGCATGAAACCACTTCACGGGCCGGATCTGGCCCCCGGGCCTTGTGTTTGACACGTCTGTTCTAGTCCAACCCCCCTGCTTAGGCAGGAAACCCTATACCATTTCAGACAAATCATTGTCCAATTTTTTAAAACCTCCAGTGTTGCAGCATTAACAACTTCTGGAGGCAAGTTGTTCCACTGATTAATTGTTCTGTCAGGAAATTTCTTCTTAGTTCTTTTTCTCCTTTTGTTTTATACTAACTACAAACTTATGTTTACAAAATATTTATTTTTATGAACTGAATGATCTGCCAGCTTTCAGTTTTATTTCACTTTTACTTTCTTTGAAACACTAACCCCAAAGTAAGGCTACAAGTTTTTGAACTATAAAACAAGGTTGCAAATATTTGAGGATATAACTGTGAATTGGGGAACTGAGAGACTTTAAAAAGTAAATCTAATTTGCCCTTGCGCCATTATATACAAGCATTATTTCAATGTGAGCCACAAGAGGGAGCAAAAGATTAATTTCAGCAAAAGACTAATCTTTAACAGAAGGTTGCATGTTTCTGGAGTAAAAGACTTCTATTTTTCTACTTCCTTTTGTGGAGTACAAAACGTATTTTGACTATGACCTGTTTTGGTTTTAAGTTTTATTTCAACACAAGCTACATGAGGGAGCATCAGACTACCTTTTATTTCAATATTAACACAAGGGTAAAAAAAAGATCAATTTTTAAAAGAAGGATACAGCATTGGAAAGATTGTTAAAAAATAAGACCCCCATCTAAAACAATTTTTAAATATCCTTAAATTTTAAATTAGTATTTTATTTTTTTAAAAAAAGGGGCCCAAAGGCTATAAATTTTTAGAGGAAGAAGGGACCTCTTAAGAATTAATACAACTACTGTTTAAATAAACTTTTTCCTTCATTTTATATTTTTTTGTTCAGTTGAGATTTTATTTTTTGTTTCATTCTTTTATTTTGTGGATTACAAACTATATCTAGAAGGTGACCTCACTGGCCTTTAAGTTTAACACAATGCAATCAGAATAGAACTGGAAGGGATCTTGGAGATCTTCTAGTCCAACCCCCTGCTCAAGCAGGAGATCCTATAACATATCAGACAGGGGGCCATCCAGTCTTTTCTTAAAGACCTCCAATAATGAAGCATCAATAGCTTCTGATGGCAAGTTGTTCCACTGCTTAATTGTCCTCACTGTTAGGAAGTTTCTCCTTAATTCCAGATTGCTTCTCTCCTTGTAGTTTCCATTCATTGTTTCTTGTCTTTGTGGTAGCCCCTCAAATACTAGAATACTGCTATCATATCACCCCTAGTTCTCCTTTTCTCTAGACTGGCCATACCCAATTTCTGCAACCATTCTTCATATGTTTTTGTCTCCAGGCCCTTAATTATTTTAGTTGCTCTTCTTTGCACTTTTCCCAAAGTTTTAACATATTTTTTTTGTAATGTGGAAACCAAAACTGAATTCAGTATTCCAGGTGTAGTACCATTTATAAGAATTTATAAATGGTACTAATGCTTCACATGATTTTCATTCTATGTCTCTGCTTATGCAACCAAGGATTATATTGGCTCTTTTGACTGCTGCTGCACACTGCTGGCTCACATTTGTCCACTACAGGGGTGTCTAACTTGCAATGTCACGTGACGTGTTGTGACATATTGTGACTTTTTTTTCCATTGCTGGCAGTGAGGTGGGCATGGTTTCGGCATGATGCATCTGGCCCATGGGCCGGAAGTTTGACACCCCTGGTCCACTAGGATTTCAAGGTCTCTCTCAAAGTTACTGTTTTTGAGCCAGGTTTCACTTAAACTCTATTTCTACATTTGGTATTTCCTGTAGTGTTCTATGGCAGGTTTCTGGTCAATGAGGACAGCAGACGTTGGATGCAATCAGCTGGTTTATTTCATCTGTATGGAACAACCTTAATACGTTCTAAAAAACCCTTTTATAGTCGAGCCAGTGAGCCTCTAGCCAATCCTCGTCCGGGGATTTTCCCACTGCTTCCATCTTCGACCAATCCGTGGTGACTACATGTGGAGCTGTCAGCTCGCAGCTGTCATCGGTAGCCGTGTGAGGAGCTGTCAGCTGTCAAACTTGCGTTTGTCAACAGTAACCATTTTAACTATCATATATTATATCCCTCCCCCCCCACAATTAAACAGTTAACTATTTACAAGTCTTTGTTGTTTAGTGTTCTTTTAACCGGTCTCTTGGCCCCCCCAGCCCACACATAGTCCTTCAAATATGCAGGTGGTTTTTCAGTTCTGATGGAGCATCTTAGGGAATTGTCAACTGTATTTTCCCTGGTAGGAGGTAGGGGATTTACTGCTGTGGAGTCCTTGCTGCTCTGATGGTTTGGGACAACTTTGGAGTTTGCCGCCAAAGGAGGGGGTTCCCCAGGGTCTGGGAGATTTTCAGGTTCTTCTTTCTGGAGCGCCTCCTGGGTGCTGGGGGTAAGGGTGATTGGTTCCCTGGAAGCTGGTTGCTCCTCAGGAGCAGGAGGGTGGTTACTTGGTCCCCTTTTCCTCAATTGGTCTATATAACGTCTAAACTGATGGCCCCCTTCCCCCTCAACCAGATATGAGATAGGTCCTGTGCATAGAATAACCACCCCTGGTAGCCTTTTGTTCCCCAGTCCAAAATTCCTGGCCCACACATAATCCCCAATGTTGAATTGTCTGGGAGGGACATGTAGTTCAGTTTCAGCTGCCACCCTGTCTGGGTGCAGCCTGTCCAGTTTTGTGACCAGGCAGCGGCCCCATCGTAACTCCGCAGGACTCTTGCCGGTAGCTGTGCAGGGGGTAGAGTGCTGGGCTAAAAGGAACTGTGCCAAGTGTTGATGCCAGTTGCCAGAGATGATGCGGCGTAATGCGTCTTTAGTTGTCCGGACCATGACTTCGGCCAGGCCATTAGTAGATGACCAGAAGGGAGCTGAGGTGATGTGTTTAATCAAGTTGGCCTTGGTGAAAATCTGAAAATTGGCAGAGGTAAATTGTGGCCCATTGTCTGAAACTATTATATCACGGAGACCATGTGTAACGAAGAGCCCCCTTAGCATTTGTACAGTGCTGGCTGTGGTTAGGCTTCTAACTGAGATGACCTCTAGCCACCTGGAATAACTATCGACTACAATGAGGAATAGCTGTCCCTGGAAGGGTCTAGCAAAATCAATATGGATCCTTGACCAGGGGTTGTGAGCTGATTCCCACTTGTGTAGGGGTGCGTGAGGTGGCCCTGGTCTGGATTGCTGACAATGGTGACATCCAACCCAAGCCACCAAAAGTAGCTACATGCTAAAGCCTTCATTTTTACCACGCCTGGATGACTTTCATGCAGTGCTAGGAGGGCTCTAGTCCTGTGTTTTTCTGGGAAGACAACTCTGCTTCCCCATAAGACACACCCTTGGTGTGTGGATAATTCATTCCTCCTAATGAAATAGGCCTGGAATTCAGGCCCTGGACTATGGCCTTGCCACCCTGAGGTTACCCAAGCTAATACCCTGCTGAGGAGTTTGTCAGTGGTTGTTGCTGAGGCAATATCCTTTACTTGCAGGGGGCAGTCAGGCAGTTCGTCTATGGCTAAGTTTTGACCTCCAGGTGCTGGGTCTGGGTCAATAATGGGTAAGGGCAGTCTGCTTAATCCATCATCATGACACATTCCCTTACTCAGTTTGTAAAGTAAATTAAATGAATATGCTGATAAAAACGTGGACCATTGCAGAACTCATGGGGACAAGATTTGAGGGGTTTGTCTGCCCATGGTAAATAGTCCCAACAAGGGTTTGTGATCTGTAAAGATCGTGAATTCCCTGCCATATAAATAATCGTGGAATTTTTTTATCCCTGCAACAATGGCTAATGCCTCCTTGTCGATTTGGGCATAATTTCTTTCTGCCCTAGACAATGTTCTGGAGTAGTAAGCAATTGGTTTCTGAACTCTTCCTTCCTCTAAATGGCTTAATACAGCACCAACCCCGTAAGGGGAGGCGTTGCAAGTTACACAAATTGGTTTGTGCTCATTGTAATGGGTGATGGTTGAATTGCTGGATAGTAACTCCTTTAGGTCCCTGAAACAAGTTTCATGGAGAGTTGTCCATCCACAAGGGGTTTTCTTATCTGGTAGTCTGTGTAAGGGCTCTGCTGCTTTCTGGGGAAGGAAGGTGTGATAAAAATTTAAGAGCCCCAAGAAAGCTTGTAGCTCAGCTTTGTTTTTTGGTGTTGGGGCTCTTTTAATAGCTTGTACCTTAGATTCAGTTGGATGGATTCCCTATGCATCTATCCTATATCCTAGGAATTCTGTGGATGTCACCTCTATGGAACATTTGTCTTTTTTAAGCTTTAACCCTGCAGCGTGAAATTGGCTGAGCACCGTTTGCAGTCTCTCTGCCAGCGCCTCTTCATTTTCACCAACTATTAGGATGTCATCAAAGTAAAGACACCCCCCCCGGGATGCCTTTCAAAGTTCGCTCCATGATTTCCTAGAAGATCCCAGGTGTAGCCGAAATGCCAAACTGCAGTCTGCAGCCCCGTGGTGTGTAACTATCGTTTGCACATCCGCCGTCTCCCTGGTAACAGGGAGCTGCAAGTAGGCATGCACGAGATCCAGTTTGGAGAAGATGGCGCCGGACTGTATGGCGGACAGGACATGCTTCACAGAAGGGACAGGGTAAGCATGTGGCTTCAGGGCACGGTTGAGGATAGCCTTACAGTCCGCACAAATGCGGACCTCACCATTAGGTTTCAGGGGGGGTGACAATAGGGGTCTCCCAGGTTCCCCCTTCCATGGGTTCCAGTACCCCTAGCTTTACAAGACATCCTCAATTTTTTGCTTGAGGGCAAATGGGACCTTTCTGGCCTTAATTCTAACTGGGAGGACATCAGGCTTTAGTTTTAGGGAGATAGGGGGCCCTGTGTATTTTCCCAGAGAGCCATCAAATACGTCTGTGAATTGTTTGCAGACGGATTCTCAGATTTTGGCCTGAGTAAGATGGACTCCTCCTAGCCTGAAACCAATTAAGTCCCACTAGACTGGCCCCCTTCCCCTGGGTGACTAAGACTTCAAGTGGTCCCCGGAATCCCTTGAAACTAACAGTTAGTGTAGCAATCCCCTTCAGTTTAATTGGGGCCTGTTGAAAGTCAGCCAATTTCATTTGGATGGTTTTCAGGGGAATCCTCTGTTTGCTGCGGCCACAGATTGCGTTGTAGGTCTCCATAGAAATTATGGAGACCAAGGACCCGGAGACTACCTCCATTTCAAAAGGGACTCCTTGCAAATGGACTGTGATTTTTATCTTGGGCCTCAGCAGCTGGTGGACATTTAAACAGTTATCCAATTTTCCTAGCCAATTGGTGGTCTGTACTAAGGGCCAGGGGGACTCTGTGCATGGAGGATAGGGATTTGTCGTACCTGGCAGGGATGATTCCAGGTCATTGATGTTTCCTCAGTTCCAGCTGTAACAGATGGTGCGGATATGCCCAGTCTTGCCACACTCGTGGCATTTGGCATTTCTAAACTTGCATGATGCCCGTGGGTGGGCTGCTCTGCAACTGGCGCACCTCTGTCCAGAGTTCATTGTGTGTGGGCTTTGGTAGTTGGTTGTCTGTGGTCTGTTTGGTCCCCTCCCGGCACCATGCTGTGCCTGAAGTTTTTTGAAGTTTTGCTGGATTGCATCGATTCCGTTGTTGGGTTCTGTGACTTCTTCTTCGCTGTCTGCAGAATTACTGTGGTGGATCGACCCGTTGTGCCAGTTGGTGGGCCGATCTTGGGTCTCCTCGTGAGCAGTCTCGTGTGCTCGGATCTTGTTCACAATCTCTGTGAGGCTCATTGTCAGTTTGGCGACAATGTTCCTTTGAAGCCGCTTGTCTAGGAGTCTGAGAACGATCTAGTCCCGGATCCTGTCTTCAAGGTCTGGGAAATGGCATCAGCGTGCGGTGTGTCGTACAGCTGTGACGAAGTCTGTTGCGGCCTCGCTGGGACGTTGGGTCTGTTGGGTGAACCGAAGTCTCCAGTATAGTTCTGAGCATGTTGGTGTGAAGTGTTTATTCAGCTTGTCAGTCAGTTATGCATAGGGGATGGTGTTAACTGGGTCCGGGTTACAGAGTCCAGCGGCAACATCGTAGATGGCTGGCCCACTGAGGCAGAGTAAAGCTGCAGCCTTCAGGCGGTCTTCTGTTATTCTGTTGAATAGGAGGTAGCCCTCTACTTGTCCTAAGTGCGATTCCCATTGCTCAGGGTATTTAGTATCAAATTCTCTGATCTGTGCCAGCGAAGTCATGCTGTCCCGGTGACTACTGCTTCACAGATTCTTTGGGGTGATTTCCCCAGTGACTTCAGCTCAGTGACAGTCAGCTATGACTTCACTCAGTAGATAGCTCCGTGAAGCAGTACCACCCTCGTCGCCAGATGTAGTGTTCTATGGTGGGTTCCTGGTCAATGAGGATAGCAGACATTGGATGCAATCAGCTGGTTTATTTCATCTGTATGGAACAACCTTAACACGTTCTAAAATCCCCTTTTATAGTCGAGCCGGTGAGCCTCTAGCCAATCCTCGTCCAGGGATTCTCCTGCCGCTTCCATCTTCGACCAATCCGTGGCGAACGCATGTGGAGCTGTCAGCTTGCAGCTGTCATCGGTAGCCGCATGTGGAGCTGTCAGCAGTTTAACTGCATGAGGAGCTGTCAGCTGTCAAACTTGTGTTGTCAACAGTAACCATTTTAACTATCATATATTACACTTGCCTAAGTATAAAACCTTGCTTTACTTTGTCAAATGCCTTACTGAAGTCTAAGTATACCATGTCCACAGCATTTTACTGGTCTATTTATTTTGTCACTTTGTCAAAGAAGGAAATAAGATTGGTTTGGCATGATCTGTTTTTAACAAACCCATGCTGGCTAGTAATAATAATAATAATAATAATAATAATAATAATAATAATAATAATAATAATAATAATAATAATAATAATAAAGTTGGAAGGGACCTTGGAGGTC
>JAKJMR010017581.1:168609-190653 GCA_024449315.1 Daboia siamensis
TCCTGCTTTCAGGTGCTTTGGAGAATAGCTTGACTCCCTCTTCTTTGTGGTAGCCCCTGAGATATTGGAACACTGCTATCATGTCACCCCTCACTCTTCTCTTCGTTAAACTACACATACCCAATTCCAGCAACCGTTCCCTATATGTTTTGGCCTCCAGCCCCCTAATCATCTTTGTTGCTCTTCTCTGTACTCTTTCTAGAGTCTCAACATCTTTTTTACATCGTGGTGACCAAAACTGGATGCAGTATTCCAGATGTGGCCTTACCAAAGCATTGTAAAGTGGTATTAGTACTTCACTTGATCTTGATTCTATCCCTCTGTTAATGCAGCCTAGCACTGTGTTGGCTTTTTTGGCAGCTGCAGCACACTGCTGGCTCATATTGAAGTGATTGTCTACTAAGACTCCGAGATCCCTCTCACAGTTACTGCTATTGAGCAAGGTACCACCTGTACTATACCTGTGCATTTGATTTTTCCTCCCTAAATGTAGAACCTTACTTTTTTCACCATTGAATTTCATTTTGTTAGATAGTGCCCAGTGTTCGAGTCTGTCCAGATCCTTCTGTATCTTAAGCCTATCTTCTGGAGTATTGGCTATTCCTGCCAGCTTGGTGTCATCTGCAAATTTGATGAGTTCCCCATCTATCTCCTCATCCAAATCATTAATGAAGATATTGAAGAGCACTGGGCCCAGAACAGAGCCCTGGGGCACCTCACTACACACTTCCTTCCATGTAGATGCGGTTCCATTGAGGACCACACGCTGAGTACGGCCTGTCAGCCAGCTACGAATCCATCTGGTGGTAATGCTATCTAACCCACATTTTTCTATCTTGTCAAGTAGTAGGTTGTGATCTACCTTATCAAATGCCTTACTGAAGTCCAAGTAAATTATATCTACAGCATTCCTCTGGTCCACTAGTTTTGTCACTTGGTCAAAGAATGTAATAAGATTTGTCTGGCATGATCTGTTTTTGACAAACTTGTGTTGACTTTTAGTGATGACTTTGTTTGCATCAAGATGTTCGCTGATTTGTTGTTTGATTATCTTTTCCAGAATCTTCCCAGGTATTGAGGTCAGGCTGATAGGTCTGTAGTTTCCTGGATCTACTTTTTTCCCTTTTTTGAAGATGGGAACTACATCAGCTCTCTTCCAGTCCTCTGGTAGTTCCCCAGTGCTCCAGGATCTTTGAAAAATATAGTTCAGTGGTTCTGAGATCACGTCTGCCAGTTCCTTGAGAACCTTGGGGTGTAATCCATCTGGTCCTGGTGATTTGAACTCGTCTAGGCTGGACAGGTGCTCACTTACCATTTTCTTGCCTATCTTAACTTGCGTTTCTATTCTGTTTTTTATGGCACTGGTTTGCGTAGGTTGGACTGTTTTTTCCCTTTGTGTAAAGACAGATGCAAAAAATGAATTAAATAGTTCTGCTTTCTCCCTATTGCTTGTCACCTTCTTGCCACTTTCCCCCACTAATGGACCAATCATTTCCTTAACTTTTTTCTTGTTTTTTATATGTTGAAAGAAGCATTTTTTGTTATTTTTGACTTTAGTCGCAAGCCTTAGTTCATTTTGAGCCTTAGCTTTCCTTACTTCATCTTTGCGGACACGGACTATTTGCTGATATTCTGACTTAGTTATGTGCCCCTCTTTCCAATTCTTATACTTGTCCTTTTTATCTTTCAATTTATCAGAGAGTTCTTTATGCAGCCATGCTGGTTTCTTTTGAGAGCTGTTATTTTTCTTCTTTGTTGGTATTATACTAGACTGGGCCTTTATTATCTCACTTTTCAAAATTTCCCAAGCTTCTTGAGTTGTTTTCCCCTTTAGGATTCTCATCCATGGAATTCTTCCCATGGTCTCTCTAAGTTTATTGAAATTAGCTCTTTTAAAGTCCAGGACTCTAGTTTGGCTGTGTTCTATTGCTTGTGCCTCCAGAATATTGAATAAATATAACTTTATTTGTTTCTAGATATTCACAGATCTGGTTTTTGGTCATTTGTTCCAGTATCTTCTCAGTAATTAATGCTAGACTGATTGGTCTATAGTTTCCTGGATTTGTTTTTGTTCCCTTTTTGAAGATGGGAAACATCTGGAGGTATTTCTTGGAAGGGAGCAAAATCCCTTTCAAGATCTGAACTGATCACAAAAACTTGGAGGCTCTAAAAACCCCTAGGAAGCTATCCCCCAAGCAAGCATGGAGGACTCAACACTTCGACCAGTTCAATTTCACCCTGCGCTATCTGCCTGAGGAAACTTTTTTTCTGGCAGATGCTCTGTTGAGGATGCTACAGTATAACAGTGGAAAGACAGAAATAGTTAAACCTTTACTCTAAACACAGCAATTAGCAGTTCCCGTAGACATGAGAATGCAGGCGAAGGGCACCCCACTGCTGGACAACTGTCAGATCCTTAATGTATTTCTTTCTAATGCTTTCATTTTTGGGTTCTGCCATTCTATTGTAGGGGAATGGAGGTTCCTGAGGTTCGTCCCTGTGAGTTCCAGTAATCCTTGGAGTGGCCTTGGTTGGTCCCGGAAGATCCCTGAAGAGCCGCGGCTTTAGCAGTTCCGACCTGCTGGTTTTGGGCCTATAATGGCTCCGACCGGTGGTTTTTCGGAGCCGTTGGAGCTGCGGCTCGGAGTGACACGCGGAAGAACGGTGTGTGGGGTGATTTGGAGCAGCAGAGTGACGGTGGAGCTCGAAGTTGTCTCCTCAACTCCGACGACCTTTGAAGGGCCCTGGTTGGGCCTGGAAGACCCCGGAAGAATTGCGGCTTGTACCAATCTGTACCCACCTATCATCTAATTTTTCTGGATATGGACTAGAACATTTATGCCAGTAATTGTCTCTCTGACTTCCCTTCCTTTTAAAGACTCAGAAGGATCCAGGTACTGAGCCATTGTGAGAGACTGGCTCGGAACTATCATCTGCTACCCCCTTGAGGTGTGAGCTCTATGGGAGCTTGGCCTTAAAATGGATGTACTCTCCATTCTGCCTCCTGATCCAGGCCTGCAACTGTCGTGAGAGGATGGTTGGCCGGCCTGCTCTGAGATTATCCAACTCTAGTGGCAGTGGAGTTGGTTTGGTGGTCTGGACATTTATCCTTCTTTGATTTAAGATCCTCCTATTAATATGGGTCTGCTTTGCTGGACTCTCATAGACAATTATGACTCGCTTATATTATTCCAGCATGGATTTATTTGCTCTCAGGGGTGTCCCCTCTTCCTGGGAGCGACCCTCCTGTTTTTTGATTTCTCCTCTTGATGACGGGCCCAATTACTGGGACCCCGAGAAATGGCTGGGCAGGGACAGGAGCTTCTTTTCTAAATCTAACAAGAAGCCCCTGGTTTGTTTTTTAGCAAAATATTTTTTGGGGTTAGGGAGGGGGGTGGATTTATAAGTTCGGTTGGAAATTAGGGGGGTTCCACCAACCGTTTTTCAGACCAGGTCGGGGATTGATCGCGCCGTGGTGGGGGTTGGGCTGGGGGCCTACGGGGCCCTGGAGCGGGGTGTGGGATTGTCTATTCCCACAGTGGTAGGGAATGGCCGCAGGTGTATGAACAGAGGGCCATATCAATATCTGGGAGTGCGTCCCCGCTGTCTTCAAGCGGTGATGCGCTCCGACCCTCTGATTTCAGCACGTGGTACCGGGAGCGAGGATGAGCAGCCACCTGAGCTCAGGCTCGTGTATTTCAATGCCAGGTCCGTAATGAATAAGGCACCTCTCATTCGTGAGTTGATTGAGGAGGAGCATGTGGACCTGGCTTGCATTACAGAGACCTGGTTGGGCCCAGAGGGCGGTGTCCCCCTGGTTGATCTTAGCCCATCAGGCTTCCAGGTGCTGCATCAGCCTCGGGCTCAAGGTAGGGGCGGTGGAGTGGCAGTAGTTGTGAGGGAGACCTTATGTCCGCGGGAGGCCACTATAGTCCAGATAGGTGGGTGTGAGTCCCTCCTCCTGAGATGTGGCCCTAGAGCGCAGTTGGGCTTGCTGCTGGTGTACGTTTCACCTAGTCGCATAGCAGCAGCCCTGCCGGAGCTTCTCAATATCCTCTCAGGATTGGTGGTTGAGTTCCCCAAACTTATAGTTTTGGGTGACTTCAACCTACCATCCCTGGGAGGATCATCTCAGTTAGCTCGGGAGTTCATGGCTTCCATGGCGGCCATGGACCTGACGCAGGTTATTCAGGGCCCAACTCATGGGGGTGGTCACACGCTTGATTTGGTTTTTCTATCTGGATGGTGGTTAGATGATCTCGGGGGGGGGGGGGTGTTTTCGCCAACTATTATACCACTGTCATGGACCGATCATCATCTCCTGCGGCTGGTCTTCTGTTTTGCCACTCCCTGTCGTGGGGTTGTTGAGCCAATAAGATGGTTCCGTCATAGACGCCTGATGGACCCTGAGTGGTTCCAGACGGCGCTGGGGCCCCCACCTGCCTCCTTTGCTCACAGCTCAGTAGATGCCCTAGTGGAAGTCTGGGAAAGGGCAGCCACAGAGGCACTAGACCAAGTTGTACTCATGCAGCCCTTGACCCAGCGCTGATCCCAATGGGCTCCATGGTTCTTCACGGAGCTCTGGGAGATGAAGCGTCGGAGACAGGGCCTAGAGAGCTGTTGGAGATCCAGCCGATCCGAATCCGACCGGTTACGACTAAGGTCGTTTACAAGAATTTATCTCACGGTGATGAGGGTGGCAAGGTCTAACCTCTTTGCCACCCTCATCGCGTCTGCAGATAATCGCCCGGCCGCCCTGTTTAAGTAACTCGCTCTCTCCTTAATCAGGAGGTGAGGGAGGAACCCTTGCAGGGTCGAGCTGAGGAGTTTAGTCGATTTCTGTCGGACAAAATCGCTCGGATCCGGACCGGTCTGGACTCCAACTGGGCAGAGTCTGACGATGAAGATACGAGCAGCCTTGTCGATTTGATCTGGGAAGAGTTCGACCCTGTGACCCCTGAAAAGGGGACAAGATCATGGGGAAGCTGAGCTCCACCACGTGTTTGCTGGACCCGTGCCCCTCCTGGCTGACTTATGCGGCCCGGGATGGGACATGAGGCTGGTTCCAGGCAATAATTACTGCCTCTTTGAGTGAGGGTAGCTTTCCCACCACCTTGAAGGAAGCGGTGGTGAGGCCCCTCCTCAAGAAGCCTGCCTTGGACCCAGCAATATTGAACAACTTCCATCCGGTCTCCAACCTTCGCTTTCTGGCGAAGGTTGTTGAGAGCGTGGTGGCGCAACAGCTCCCTTAGTTCTTGGATGAAGCTGATTATCTAGACCCGTACCAATTGGGTTTCAGGCCCGGGTACAGCATGGAGACGGCATTGGTTGCGCTGGTGAATGATATCTGGCGGGCTCGGGACAGGGGTTACTCCTCTGTCCTAGTCCTTTTAGACCTCTCAGCGGCTTTTGATACCATCGACCATGGTATCCTACTGCGCTGTCTCAGGGGGTTGGGAATGGGAGGCACAGTTCTTCAGTGGTTCTCCTCCTACCTTCTGGGACGTTCGCAGTCGGTGTTGGCAGGGGGGCAGAGATCGATCTTGAGACCTCTTATTTGTGGAGTTCCTCAGGGATCGGTTCTCTCGCCTCTCCTGTTCAACATCTATCTGAAGCCGCTGGGTGAGATCATTCGTGGTTTTGGAGTTGGGTATCATCAATATGCTGATGATACCCAGCTTTTTATTTCAAACCCAAAACACCCCAGTGATGCCCTCGACATGATGTCCTGTTGCCTGGAGGCGGTCCGGGTCTGGATGGGGAGGAACAGGCTTCGACTCAATCCTGACAAGACTGAGTGGCTGTTCATGCCGGCATCCTGAGAAGTTTCTATTGTTCCATCCTTGGCTATTGGGGGTGAGTTATTGCCCCCCGTAGATAGGGCGCGCAACTTGGGGATCCTTCTAGATTCACAGCTCTCTTTTGAAGAGCATATTGGACTAGAGGGGCCTTTGCCCAGGTTCGCCTGGTGCGCCAGTTGCGACCCTATCTGGATCAGGATGCCTTGCGTGTAGTCACTCATGCACTCGCGACTTCTCGTCTAGACTACTGTAATGCTCTCTACATGGGGCTGCCCTTGAAGTCCACTCGGAGGCTCCAACTGGTGCAGAATGCAGCCGCGCGAGTTGTGCTGGGGGTTTCCCAATACTCGCATGTTACACCTTTGCTCCGCGAGCTGCATTGGCTACCAATTGTCCTCCGGGTGAGATTCAAGGTGTTAGTAATGATTTACAAAGCCTTACATGGCATGGGTCCAGATTACCTACAGCAATACCTGCAGCTGGCGTCAACTTCCCTCCGTCCAGTGCGCTCCCACAGAGAGGGCCTCCTCAGATGCCCCCGATCAAAGAATGTTGATTGGTGGCCCCCAGGGGGAGGGCGTTCTCTGTGGGCGCGCCAGACCTATGGAACCGCTTCCCGGTTGAGCTCCGGACAGCCCCCGACCTTCGCTTCTTCCGGCGCGATTTAAAAACATATTTATTTGAGCAGTCTGACCTGGTCTGATGGGTTAAAGGGGTTTTAATATATTTTAATTATCATTTTAATATGGGCATTATTTAATCGTTTTTTAACTTTTGTATCTTGTTTTATGTATTTATTGCCCTGTACACCGCCCTGAGTCCTTCGGAAGAAGGGCGGTATAAAAATTCAATAAATAAATAAATAAACGTGTAATATATGTGAGTTAAATGTTAAGATACACAAGTGACAGCTCTTTGACAGCTGACAGCTCTACACGTGGCTACCGCTGACAGCTCCACATGCGGCTACCGCTGATAGCTCCACACATGGCTACCGATGACAGCTGAATCTGACAGCTGCACATGCGGTCCGCGCGGATTGGATGAAGCCGGAACGGTAGGAGAATCCTAGGACTAGGATTGGCTGGAGATTTGCTGGCGCCTTTATATAAGGGGGGTTCAAACTTCGTTGTTCCTGTGAGGCAATAAACAGCTGATCGAGTCCAAGCCTGCTGTCCTCTTATTTTACCGGGAACCCGCCGCAGACAATACAACTGGTAATGAAGGTGGTATGAGCTGAGCAAGTCACTGGGAATACTAATTCCCAAAATAACCGTGAAGCAGTATTTACCAAGACAGCATGACAGCGGTCGGACAGATCAAGGAGTTCGACCTCAAATACCCAGAGTGATGGGAATCGCACCTGGGACAGATCGAGGGCTACCTCCTGTTCAACAGAATCATGGAGGACCGCATGAAGGCAGTGGCTATACTTTGCCTCAGCGGTTCAGCCATATACGATGTCGCCAACGGATTCTGCAGCCCAGATCCAGTCAGCGCCGTTCCAAATGCAGAGCTGACAGATATGCTAACAAAGCACTTCGTACCTGCCCGATCGGAGCTGTACTGGCAACTTCGATTCACACAACGAACCCAGCAGTCCAGGGAAGCCGTGACCGACTTCGTCATGGCCGTGCGACACGCCGCATGTTGGTGCCATTTCCCAGACCTGGAAGATAGGATCCGGGACCAGATTGTCCTCAGACTCCTGGATAACCGGCTACAAAGGAAAATAGTCACCAAACCGACTATGAGCCTCACTGAGGTAGTGAGTGAAATCCGAGCATACGAAGCCACCCACGATGAACATCAAAACCCCCCCACCAAGGGGCCTAATGGGTCAGTCCATCACTGCCTTCCAGTCAACAGCGAGGAGGAAGCCACAGAGCCTGATAGTGAAATCAATGCACTCCAACAACATTATACAAAGTCTCAAATACAACAGAATGACAGAAGAGGCTCCAACAGACCTCAGATTCCCCGGACATCAAACTCCGGGCAAAGATGCGCCTGCTGCGGAGCACCTCACCCTCGGGCATCCTGCAAATTCAGGAACGCCAGATGCCACGAGTGTAGCAAGACTGGGCAAATCCGTACAGTCTGTTGCAGCAAGAACCACGGGACCATTAACAACCTGGATTCTTCCCTGCCAGGTAAGATCAACCCTGTTCCCTCAGACACAGAGCCCCCAAAGCCCTTGGTACAGACTACAAACTGGCTAGGTAAACCTGACAGCCGTTTAAACGTCCATCAATTGCTGAGGCCCAAAATTAAAATCAGGGTCCAATTAGAAGGAATTCCTTGGGAAATGAAGGTGGACTCAGGGTCTTCCATCTCCATAATCTCAATGGACACTTTTAAGAACATCTGCAGCCTCAGCAAAAGGAGGATTTCCCTGCAGTCCACCCCCATGGATCTGGTGGACTTTCAACAAGCTCCAATTAGAATAAAGGGAATTGCTACCCTGCATGTTAAATATAAAAGCTTCCAGGGACCCCTTGAAGTCCTTGTCACCCAGGGGAAGGGGGCCAGCCTGATAGTACTTAACTGGTTCCAGGCTCTGGACATTTGGGTAGGGGGAGTTCACTACACCCAGGCCAAAAGCCTCAAATCCGTCTGCAAAAAGTTTGCAGATGTATTCGATGGCTCCCTAGGGAAATACACAGGGGCTCCCATCTCCCTTAAACTCAAACCCGAAGTCCTCCCAGTTAGAATTAAGGCCAGAAGGGTTCCATTCACCCTCAAGAAAAAAATTGAGGACGAACTGGAACACCTGGTAAAACTAAGGGTGCTGGAACCCGTGGAAGGAGGAACCTGGGAGACTCATATTGTCACCCCTGTGAAGCCTAATGGGGAGGTGCGTATCTGCGCAGACAATAAAGCCACCCTCAACTGGGCCCTGAACCTCCATGCTTACCCTGTTCCTCCAGTGAAGCACATCCTGTCTACTATTCAGTCCGGCGCCATCTTCTGTAAGCTAGATGTCGCGCATGCTTATTTGCAGCCCCCTGTCACCAAGGAGACGGCAGATGCGCAGACTATAGTTACACACCATGGGGCTTTCAAACTTCACAGACTCCAGTTTGGCATTTCAGCTGCACCAGGGATTTTCCAAGAAATTATGGAGCAAACCTTGAAAGGCATCCCGGGGGTGTGTCTGTATTTTGACAACATCCTGATAGCCGGAGAAAACGAAGAGAAGCTAGCGGAGAGGTTAGAAACAATGTTAAGCAGGTTTCGAGCTGCAGGATTAAAACTCAAAAAAGAGAAATGCTCGATAGGGGTACAATCCACAGAATTCCTGGGGTTCAGGATAGACGTTCAGGGAATTCACCTCACAGAATCCAAGGTCAGGGCAATAAAAAGGGCACCAGCACCAAAAAACAAAGCAGAGCTGCAAGCTTTTTTGGGACTCTTAAACTTCTACCATACCTTCCTCCCTCACAAAGCAGCTAGGGCAGAGCCTTTACACAGGCTTCTTGATAAGAACACCCCATGGGAATGGACCACCCTCCATGAAACTTGTTTCAGGGACTTGAAGGAGCTATTGTCCAATAATTCGACTATTATCCATTATAATGAACACAAACCCATCTGCATTGTGTGCGATGCCTCTCCATACGGGGTTGGCACCGTACTCAGCCATTTAGAGGAGGGAGGGGTCCAGAAACCAATTGCGTATTATTCTAGAACTTTATCAAAGGCAGAAAGGAATTACGCCCAGATTGATGAAGAGGCATTGGCCATAGTCGCTGGGTTTAAAAAATTTCACGATTATTTATACGGTCGGGAATTTATGATCTTCACCGACCACAAACCCTTATTAGGACTCTTCACTGTCAACAGACAAATCCCCCAAATTCTGTCCCCAAGGGTCCTGCGCTGGTCCACATTCCTATCAGCTTATTCTTTTAAATTACTCCACAAACCCAGAAAGGAAATGTGTCATGCTGATGGACTAAGCAGACTCCCTTAACTGATATAGAGCCGGACCCTGCACCCGGGGGACAAATCCTGGCCATCGATGAACTACCAGACTGCCCCCTGCAGATTAAGGACATAGCCTCAGCAACAGCCTCAGACAAACTCCTCAGTAGAATATTAGCATGGGTAACCTCTGGTTGGCAAGGCCATTGTCCTGGGACTGAATTCCAGGGATATTACAATAGGAAAAATGAATTGTCAACACACCAGGATGTGTTTTATGGGGGAGCAGGGTAGTCATCCCAGAAAAACACAGGGCCAAAGCCTTCCTAACACTGCGCGAGGGTCATCCAGGCATAGTAAAAATGAAAGTGTTAGCAAGGAGCTACCTGTGGTGGCCAGGCTTAGACAAGGACATAGAAGAGCATGTAGCTGGATGCTACCCATGTCAGCAGTCCAGACCAGGGCCTCCACATGCCCCACCACACAAGTGGGAGCCGACACACAGACCCTGGTCAAGAATATATATAGATTTCGCCGGACCCTTCCAAGGTCAGCAGTTCCTAATTGTGATAGACAGCTATTCCAGGTGGCTAGAAGTCATCTCAGTTAGAAGTCTGACCACTGCCAGCACTGTACAAGTGCTTAGGGGACTCTTTGCCACACACGGTCTCCCAGATATAATAGTGTCTGACAATGGACCACAATTCACTTCTGCTGATTTCCAGATATTCACCAAGGCCAACTTAATTAAACATGTCACCTCGGCTCCCTTCTGGCCTTCCACTAATGGCCAGGCAGAAGTCATGGTGAGGGCTACCAAAGACTCGTTGCGCTGCATCATCTCCAGTAGCTGGCACCAACGTCTGGCACAGTTCCTGTTAGCACAACACTCAACTCCCTACATGGCTACTGGCAAAAGCCTTGCCGAATTATGCTGGGGCCGACACCTAATTACCAGACTGGACAGACTGCACCTGGACAGGGTAATTACTGGACCTAAACTACCACCCATAACATGACAATTTGACATTGGGGATCTTGTATGGGCCAGGAACTTTGGACTGGGTGACAAATGGCTGCCCGGGGCAATTATTCTTCGCACAGAGTCAATTTTCTATCTGGTTGAGGGGGAAGGGGGCCGACAGTTAAGACGTCACATTGACCAATTAAGGAAAAGGGGACCAAAGAACCACGCCTCTACCCCCGAGGCACTCCCAGTTGCAAGGGAACCTGTCTACATTATCCCTAGCTCAGTGGAATCATCCCAGCAAGGGGAAAACAAGAACGTCCCAGAACCAGAGGAAATCCCTACCCCACAAACAAGCCCCATTGCTGTTCCCGGGCAACCAGACAACCCAGATTCTGCAACAACCAGCTCCCTACCCGGGGAGAGGACAGGAGACCAGCCCCTACGTCACTCTGGCAGAATGAAGAGACCACCTGCATACCTACAGGACTATCTTTGGCTGAAACCCAAGGGTCAGGCCAAATGAACGTCAGAATGCAATACCTTGTAAATAAGTTAACTGTTTAATTGTGTGTGTGGGGGGGGAAGGGATATAATATATGTGAGTTAAACATTAAGATACACAAGTGACAGCTCTTTGACAGCTGACAGCTCTATACGCAGCTACCGCTGACAGCTGCACATGCGGCTACTACTGACAGCTCCACACATGGCTACCAATGACAGCTGAATCTGACAGCTGCACACGCGGTCCACGCAGATTGGATGAAGCCGGAACGGCGGGAGAATCCTAGGACTAGGATTGGCTGGAGGTTCGCTGGCGCCTTTATATAAGGGGGGTTTAAACTTGCTTCGTTGTTCCTGTGAGGCAATAAACAGCTGATCAAGTCCAAGCCTGCTGTCCTCTTATTTTACCGGGAACCCACCGCAGACAATACAACTGGCGATGAAGGTGGTACTGCTTCATGGAGCTAGCTAAGAGTGAAGTCATGAGCTGACAGTCACCGAGCAAGTCACTGGGAATACTAATTCCCAAAATAACCGTTAAGCAGTATTACAAAGACAGCATGACAGCAGTTGGACAGATCAAGGAGTTCGACCTCAAATACCCAGAGCGATGGGAATTGCACCTGGGACAGGTCGAGGGCTACCTCCTGTTCAACAGAATCATGGAGGACTGCATGAAGGCAGCGCCTCTACTTTGCCTCAGCGGCTCAGCCATATACGATGTTGCCATCGGACTCTTATTTTACCGGGAACCCGCCGCAGACAATACAGAACGTTTCTGTCGGGAAAGAGAAGGAATAACCAATGGGTCTTCTGCAATGTACTTCCTTTGCTTTGTTCTATGCTCTTTGAAGTGCCTTACTTGGGTTGTGAAAGGAATGTGCCTCCAGTCATCTGCTTTACCTCCAGTTGGATGGGAAGAAGCTTTGAGAATGGCACCTTATCAGTTCTTTCCCACAACAATTTAACACCTATGGATTGGCTCAATTCAAACCAGCCAGTTGGACATTTGGGGTGGGGTTTGAAAGGGATCTTTTAATGTAACATTTCATGTAGGAAATCCTCAGATACTGCCTTACTATCCTGCTATAAACACCCTCCAATAAAAGTTCCTGTTAAGATCATGCAAGTTTCAAGAATTCTGCTTTTTTGGAAGGTTTACTGAGGTAGGTCCTTACATTAGGCAAGACCTCCAAAGTGGTCAACCTGGAGGGAGGAAAACCCCTACTGTGAGGACCATGACACAATGTCTAATCACGGCAGCAAGAGGGAAGAAGCCACCCCCCCCAAAGGCTTGCCCCAGCAACAGCTCCCTCAACTCCATGGAGTCAGAAGATGAGTTGGCGACTGGGGAGACCCTCTCAAAGCTGACATGGTCAATCATCATTGGGAAAAAGGAGGATTGGGAAGGAATCCACCATAGCAGCCACAGCAGCCACAAGCCAGGCTGGAAATGTGAAATGGAGCTTTCGCTCAACTTTAGCAAAGAAGAGGACAAAAGGCTGACCCAAGCCCATTGCATGGAAAAGTTTCCCATTGGAGAGGAAGCAAGAGGCAACAAAAACCACCGTAATGACCTTGCACTCATCTGTCTGCTTTAAATGTGGAAAAGAAGGCCATCAAGCCACAGAGTGTTGTTCAAAGACTCCAGTGAGAAAAGGAGACTTGTCTGGGATGAGAGAATCACTAACCCATTCCCCAGCATCCCAGGGAGGTGGCAAACAAAAGTGCTGAGGTGGGGGAGGCAAAGCCAGCTGTCAAACGGAGTGGCTGTGTTGAGATGCCGCTCTGAATGAGCGTGCTGATCTCACAGCTTTTTCTCTGTTCCCAGTGGGTTTTTTAAAAACCACACATCTCTTGGAGGGAGATTAGAAGCAGAGGTGCCCAGCTGAGCAGCTCAGGATGGCGGTCCAAGCTGCAGAAAGCAGGAAAGCCTAGGAGAGAGCTGGGTGAAGGAGCCGGCCCATTATGGAGGCCGTGAAGAAATGACAGCTGTCAAAAATAGTAGTGAGACAGTGGGACAGCAATTCAACTAACCTGGCAGAAGAAACACTCAGCGAACTCCTGTAAGTGGTCCGGATGGTGAAATCTTTCTGGAGAATTTCACAGAAGAGAAGATAAGAGGAGAGGTCCCAGAGTGAAAGGGGAATTCACCTCCCCTGTCAGATAATGGCGAGAAGGAGATGGGGGGAAAAGAGATCGGACCTTAAAGCAACAGGCTCACAGGCTATAAGGACTGGAGATCAAGGGTGGTTTCTCTTTCTGTCTCTTGCAGTAAAGCCAAGAAGGAGTTTAACAAAAAACAAAATAAACTTGAAGAGTGACAGTGCGGACTGAGCTGAGAGAGCAGACATCTTGAAGAAGAACTAATGACCAATTAGCATCAAAGGAGGGAAGAGTGATACTCATAACTTAAGAAGTGAACTATTTGTTTCAAAAAGTTTCTAAAACAAAAGGGATAAATGGTAATTGTTTTGAGAATTTAGACCAATAAGAATTAACTGAATATAATCTATGGTATGATTGATTTGGAGGAGACTAATTAGGAACAAAAAGTTGAATGTTTAAGGAGGGAGAGAAAATCTATTTGTCCCCTTGTTGTATATTATAATATTCATAACTGAACTAACTGTGAAATCTGGTTTTTATTGTTAAAGAATTGAATAATATTGGTTATATTATTGAGGTAATTTAATGGTTATATTATTGTTACATGTTTCTATATAGAAAAGTTAGGAATGTTTGTATTATAGACATTGAAATTGATTAATATTGATTATTATGTTTTAGAAGTGTTAGTGTAATAGGTGTAATAGGTTGGATATTGTGTTAGCAACAAAATCTAGCACTGTTAAGATATAAGGCACTAGTGATTATAACCTTGGAAGAATGATATATTCCCCAGATGTGGTGGAGGGAAAGACAAAGATCGTGTATAAGTGGGAGGGTTGGCTGACGTCATTTAGAAAGATGACAAGCATCCCACATCTCACAAGAGTTGGAAGAAGGCAGATGACCCAAGCCTCATCAGCAGAATTAAGTCTAGCAGGGCAAAGATCTATAGAGGAGATGATGCCGCGGGAGAGAGCAAGCTCACTTAAAGACATACAAGCAATATTACAATCCATGCAAGAGGTTATGTTGAGAAATCATGAGGATTTAAAAAAAGAAATAGGTGAAATAAGGAATGATATTGGAGAACTTAAAGAGAGGATGGGAGCAATGGACAGAAAATTTGAATGTTTCCAACAGCAAATATTGAAAAATGAACAGAAATTATTAGAAATGGAGGATAGAATGAATAAGGAGGAAAGAAGAGTAGATGAAATAAATGAAAAACTTTTGCAAGCAAATAGTTAGAAAAAACTATTATACTGCTTGAAACTGAGAAAGCAGACCACTATTTACGTTTCCAAAATGTGAAGGAAGAGAAGAGGGAGGACCTCCCAGAAATGATGATGGACTTGCTAGCAAGAGCCCTAGGGACAGGGAAAGATGAAATGGCAAATGAGATTGAAGAGATATATAGAATTCACACAAATTACACAAGAAGAAATAACTTACCCAAGGAGGTACATATCAGATTTGTGAAGAAGTCAATTAGGGATGAGATTTTGTACAGAACAAGGGACGATCCAATGGAAAATAGAGGTAAACAACTAATTGTCCTCAAACAAGTCCCTAGGAGGGTAAGAGATCTGAGAAGTCCCTACCAACATATTACATCAAAATTAATAAGACAAAATATTAATTTTAGGTGGCTGATGCCGGAAGGGATTGTGGTGACCTGGCAAGAAAAGAGATATAGGTTAGATTCGATTGATAAAGCAGAAGAGTTTTTCCAGCAGCATCTAGGCAATGAAGATGAACTAGAAGAAAGAGAGTTAAGAGAAGGGAACAATGCAGAGAGATATAATAAAAAGACACGGGAATCACAAGACAAAGAACAGGAAACAGAGAGAAGAGAAAAAATGCGAATGCATCATGACAACAATGATGAGAGTAGACACAAAGAAGTTAAGGAAGATAGACTGACAAGGGCAACAAAATCAAAACAGAGGCAGTAATATAGAAATATTAACAGTATTATCATTAAATGTGAATGGACTAAACTCCCCAACTAAGAGAAATATAATTTTGAATCAGTTCAGTAAGAAAAATTTAGATATAACAATTCTACAAGAAACACATATAAAGACTCAAGATCAGGATCTATTAAACTACCCTAAGTTAGGAATTAAATTTAATTAAACCACTTTCACAGCAGAAGGAGGAATTGTGATATATGTTAAAGAAAGAATCCCAGCAAGACAAATCTATCGAGATGAGGAAGGTAGAATATTGATTACTGAAATTTCCTTGAATAAAAAAAAGGTCACCCTGGTAGGAATTTATGCCCCCAATGAAAAACAAAGACAATTTTATAAGAAATTGCATAAAGTTATTGCTGATATGGAATATGAGAACATTTGTATAATTGGCAACTTTAATGCAATTATAGACAGAGAATAAGATTTAGATTTATTAAAATTTATATTTAGATTTATTAAATTTATATGCCGCCCTTCTCCCTAAGGACTCAGGGCAGCTCACAACAATAAAAATTTAAAAAAAATAAAGTACAAAATTTAAAAAAGAATTAAACAATAGATGTAATAAATAAATGACAATTTAATCTAATAAAAGCCAAATTTAAAACCATAGTCAGTCCAGGTCCGCTTGTTGGAACATCCATGTCTTCAGGTCACGGCAGAAGGATCGAAGAAAAGGGGCCGTCCGCAGCTCCGGAGGCAGTTCATTCCAGAGGGCCGGTGCACCCACAGAGAAGGCTCTCTCCCTGGGGGTCACCAGCTGGCATTGCCTAGCCAAGAGAACCCTGAAGAGGCTGACTCTGTGGGAGCGAACCGGGCAATGGGTGGTTGATAGTGGCAGCATGTGGTCTTGCAAGTACCCTGGGCCTAAGCCATGTAGGGCTTTAAAGGTAATTACCAGCAGCATGAATCGCACCTGGAGGGCAATGCAGCTCGCTCAGGAGTGGTGTAACATGGGAGTATCGAGATACTCCCATAAGCACCCACGCGGCTGCATTTTGCACCAGTTGAAGCCTCCGGGTGCACTTCAAGGCAGCCCCATGTAGAGAGCATTACAGTAATCCAGGCGAGAAGTGACAAGGGTGTGGATGACCATGCATAGGGCATCTCGGTCCAAAAAGGGGTGCAACTGGCGCACCAGGCAAACCTGTGCAAAGGCCCGCCCTGGTCACAGCAGTTAGATGATCTTCCAAGTTAAGCTGTGAATCCAGGAGGACACCCAGGTTGCCGGCCCTTTCTGAGGGGGGCAGTACCTCCCCCACATCAAAAGAGATGGAACTTGTTAGACAATATGAGAAGCCTGTATCCACAGCCACTCGGTCTTGGAGGGTTCAGCCTGAGTCTTTTCCTTCCCATCCAGACCTGCACCACCTCCAGGCACCGGGACATCACGTCAAGGGCATCACTGGGTTGGCTCGGGGTGGAGATGAACAACTGGGCATCATCCACATATTGGTTATACCTCACCCTGAAGCCATGGATGATCTCACCCAGTGGCTTCATATAGATGTTAAACAGGAGGGGAGGGGGGAAGAACTGACCCCTGAGGTACCCCGCAAGAAAGGGGCCTCAGGGTAGATCTCTGCCCCCCTGCCAATATGAACTGTGAACGGCTTGAGAGGTGGGAGGAGAACCACCATAAAACCGTGCCTCCCACTCCCAACCCCTCGAGTTGTTGCAGCAGGATACCATGGTTGATGGTATCAAAAGCCGCTGAGAGGTCAAGTAGGACCAGGACAGAGGAGCAATCCCTGTCCCGGGCCTGCCAGAGATCATCTACCAGTGTGACCAATGCTGTTTCCATGCTGTAACCGGGCCTGAAACCGGACTGGTATGGGTCCAGATAGTCCGCTTCTTCCAGGAATTGCGGGAGCTGACGCGCCACAACACTCTCAACAACCTTCGCTACAAAGCAAAGGTTGGAGACAGGATGATAATTATTCAATGAAGCCGGGTCCAGGGCAGGCCTCTTGAGAAGGGGCCTCACCACCACCTCTTTTAAGGCAGAGAGGAAGACACCCTCTATTAATGAAGCATTGACAACTACCTGGAGCCAGCCCCCTGTCACCTCCCCGGCGGCCGAAACTAGCCAGGAGGGACATGGGTCCAATAAACAAGTTGTAGCGCTCAGTTTATGCATAATCCTGTCCACATCATCCAAAAAAACAGGGTAAAACTCATCCCAAATGGTATAACCAAGACCTGCCCTCTCCACTCCACCAGATTCCACCCAGTCAGAATCCAAACCAGTCTGGATCTGAGTGATTTTGTCTTGCAGATACTGTACAAATTCTTCAGCCCTATCCTGCAAGGGGTCATCCCTCAGTCACTGGTTAAGCAGTGAGCACGTCACTCTAAACAGGGCAGCTGGGCGATTAACTGCGGATGCAATGAGAGCGGAAAAGTAAACACGCTTTGCCGCTTCCATCGCCACTAGGTAAGACTTAAGATAAGTTCTTAGCTGTGTTCGGTCAGATTCAGATCTGCTGGACCTCCAACAGCTCTCTAGGCATCTTTTCTGGTGCTTCATCTCTTGTAATCCCTTGGTAAATCAGGGGGCCACCTGGGATCTGCACCAGGTCAGAGGCCGCAAAGGTACAACTCAATCCAAGGCCCCAGCAGCTGCCCTCTCCCAGGCTGCTACTATGGGCTCGGCGGAGTCATGGCAAGAGAAGCAGGAAATGTCCCAACCTCCATCTGGAAACTCTCAGGGTCCATCAGGCACCTGGGGCGGAACCACCTGGTTGGTTATAAGAGTAAGAAAGTTAAGAAACAAACCAGGAGAATATTACCTGGTATATTTTTTTTAAATGGTAGAGGAATTAAATATTCAAGGTAGTTGGAAGGAGAGAAATTTGAATGAAAAGCAATTTACATACTATTCAGGGCGGCATCAATCATGGTCTAGAATTGATATGGTCTGGACAACAAAAGAACTAAATTCTGATATTGATGATATAATAATACATATTAATACTTGGGCAGATCATAATCCCATTGTAATTAAATGGAAAGAACAGAAGACAACAACAAGGAGGTGGACTCTTAAAAAGGCAATCCTAAATCAAACAGAATTTAAGCATAAGATGGAGGAACAAATGTGGACATTCTTCCAGATAAATAACAAAGAGGAGACTAGCACTCAAAATTTATGGGATACGGCCAAAGAAATTATGAGAGGAACTGCAACTGCATATATGGCCAATGAATATAAAAAGAAAAGGCAATATCGAAAAAGTTTAGAGGATGAACATAAATAATTAGAATTAGAACTACAAAAAAACCCACAATGTAGAGATTTAAAACAACAGTTGGATTTAAATAAGCATAAATTGAATATTATAGAAAAGGGAGAAATGGCACAAAAATAAAAAGCATTAGACAAAATTTTTTTGAGCAGGCAAATAAACCCGGGAGATGGTTGGCCTATAGATTGAAAAAACAAAAAGATAATAGATAGATTAGTAAATTACGTAATCAAGCAGGGAACAAAGGGCATCAAAATGATGGGAAAAAATGGGTGACATATGAATTCCATAAAAATCTTTATAAAGAGGAGGAAATGATCACTGAAAAAAGAATATCACAATATCTTATGAAAGCAGACCTACTGAAGGTTTCAGAAGAATTTCAAAATATATTAAATAAAGATATAACAGTCCAGGAAATTATGGAAGCTATTAAAAAACAAAAAAGTACTAAAACACCTGGCCCGGATGGATTACCGTCCAAAATATATAAAAACCTCCAAGAACTTTTGGTTCCAATCCTATTGGATTTATTTAATGAGGTACTAAACAGAGCAAAAATTCCAAACTCATGGAAAGAAGCAATCATCTCACTAATCCCTAAAGAAAACTCTGATTTGACCTGTATTAAAAATTGAAGACCCATTTCTTTACTGAATATGGATTACAAGATTTTCACGACTATAATGGCAGAAAGATTTAAAAAATATTTAGCTGAATTTATCCATACTGACCAAAACGGCTTCTTGCCTAAAAGACAAATTAGACATAACATCAGGATCATACTAGATATCTTAGAATACTATGAATTTCATAGCGAAAAACAAGTGGCATTAATTTTTGTTGATGCTCAGAAAGCGTTTGATAATGTCAAATGGAATTTTATGTTGACTCAATTCAAACAGATGGAATTTGGAGAAAAATTTATAAATATGTTTAAAGCAATCTATTCCAAGCAAGAGGCAAAAATAATCATAAACGGAGAATTAACAAATAGCATTCAAATTCAAAAAGGTACGAGACAAGGCTATCCACTATCTCCTTTATTATTCATTCTTTCTTTAGAAGCACTCACAAGAATAATCCAAAAAGATAAGATGATTAAAAGATTAGAAATTAGAAAAGAGATATTTAAATTACAGGCTTATGCGGATGATTTAGTTTTCATCTTGGAAGACCCTTTAGAATCTGGAACAGGTGCTGGAAAATTATGGAGATGTTGCGGGATTAAAAATCAACAAAGAAAAAACTAAAATGCTAGTTAAAAATAAGTCCAACTTACTAGAAACTGAGCTAGTAGAAAAAATTAACATCCAGACATCTAAAAGAGTAAAGTACTTGGGGATCCAACTATCAGCAAGATGTACTACACTCAAAAGAGAAAATTATGACAAGTTAATGGACTAAATTACAGCAGATCTAGATAGATGGAAAAACTTGCAGCTCTCTTTTATGGGGAGAATAGCGACAATCAAGATGAAGATCTGAATTTTTAAGTTGGATTATAACTTTAACTAAGCTTCATTATCTTCTTCAAGTTCCAAGTTTGAAATGGAGTAAAAATGGTGCTGGAATGTTTCTTTCCTGTGCGAAGTGAAAACTGTTATATTTTGTTATAATGCAAGAGATATAATTTGCAACTGACTTTACCCAGTATTGGATTTTGATTATTTGAAAGCCTGTTATCGAAGGTTAAGAACTTTGTGAGAAATTTTATTTTTTCTTCCCTTTTTCTTCTTCTTTCCCTTTTTTTTCTTTTTTTTTCCTGAACTTTGAAAGAGGAAATCGAAACCTAAAAGATGGCTGCAAGATGTAGGGGAGGGCTTTCAATCTCTAAATTTACAGTACAACCATCCTCCCCTCCACCTCCTGCATTTACACTGACAGATATTCAACGAGTTGTGATGCAGTTAACACAAGTTTTGCAGCAGGAACTAAAGGAAACAAGGGAAGAATTTGTTAACCAAAACAATCAGATGAGGGAAGATATAGTGCTCACACTTCAGGGCCTGGCTGCACATATAGAACGCCTGGATGTTCGTGTGGATTCAGCTATGGAGTATGTGAAGAATTTGGAAAATAAAATCATTGATGCTGAACAGAAGATTGACAGAGCAGAGGCTAAAATTGACAGAACAGAAGACGAGCTTACTATATTAGAATATAAGAATATGGAGTTTGCTTTGCGTATCAGAGGCCTCAAAGAGAATCGTAAACAAGACTTGGAATGGGAAGTGGTGCGAGCAGCGGCTCCTGTTTTGAAATGTGAACCTGAAGAATTACTTAAGGAAATGGATAAGACATTTAGGGTTAACTCCTGGATTGCTAGACAAAATATTTACCTAGAGATGTAGTGATTTATTTTTCCAGAAGATTAACCAGAAATTCTATTATCCAGGCTTTTTATCGGGAAAAATTTCAAATTGCAGGCCAAGATATTATGATTTTAAAGGAGATACCTCCAAAAATTCTTAGAAAACAGAAAGATTTTGCCTTTGTGTCTGATGAGCTTAAGAGGCGACAAATCCAGTTCAGATGGGAAATACCTATTGGAATTGTGGTAAATTATGCAGGGACCAGATAGAGATTGGATACAATTTTAAAAGCAAAAGATTTTTATACTAAGGTCTTGAAAGCAGGCTTACCACCGTCTCCTCGAATCAAAAGAATAGAAGTAAGACAAGAAGATAAAAAATTGAGTGAAGGGGCAATGTTATTGCCTCTTGAGGAGATGCGGCAGGCGGAGTCTACAGAGCAGAGTTTGGCATTAAAGAAAGATCCAAAAGAACAGAGGATGACAAGAGCTGCTTATAAGCGTATGGAAAAAGAGCGAAAACAAAAGTCTCTAACTGGTCCAGTTACGCAAGATGTGGCTGTCTCAGAGTTTGTGGGGAGAGTACGTTCGAAGAGAGCAATAGCTGATCTTTAGGTTATGTTCTAAAGGCTCATGGTTATCAGAGATGGTGGAGTTCCTGACAAATTTACCACAGAAAAGAAAGAAAGTCTGAAACAACATAAAAATGACGTTGTTTGTTTACAAGAGACACATATTGTATTAAGTTTTTTTTCTTTAAATCAGAGACTAATTGAACTGGATTATAAATTTGTTATTATGATGGGGGACTGGAATGGAGTTTTGGTGCCGTTTGAAGACAAGAAGGGATCCTCTAAAAACTTTTTTAAATTGCCTAAAACTTTTTTTTGATTTGAAGGAAGATCTGGAATTATGGCGGTAAAGAAATATGAGAGATAGACTTGTTTTTACAGAAAATATATGAAAGAATCTTTTGTTATAAATATGCATAGGTACCTTGATAGAAAAGGTTTGGGATGCTAATTTTATTTTGAATCCATTGGATAATGGGGTATTATTGTATTGTGATGTTAAAGAAACTAATTTGATGTTGAATATAAAAAGGATAGTTTGTTTATTATAGAAGAATGGGTGTCTAAAGTTTAGAATCTTGCAGAGATGTCTAAGATTTTTTATGTATTTGAAGGAT
>JAKJMR010017581.1:191053-219967 GCA_024449315.1 Daboia siamensis
TTTTATTTAGAATATGATTATTATAACTATAATCCTGTATTTAGCTCTGGGAAGTGGGGGGGGGGAAGTGGGTGGTTTTGGGGTGGGGGGATTTGGGGGTAAAACTTTGTTTTTGTAAAACTTTTCAATAAAAGATGAATATACTTCCCAAATTACTCTTTTTATTCCAAGGTGCACCAATTAAATTAGGTAAGGATTTTTTTGAAAATTTAAACAGAATTACATCTAAATTTATCTGGCAAAGTAGAAAACTGAGAATCAAGTTAAAATTATTACAGGATGAAACGGAAAGAGGAGGGCTCAGTCTCCCGAATTGGGAAAAATATTATCAAGCAGCAATAGCGGTATGGATAAAGGATTGGATACATTTAAGGAACAGAAGACTACTAGCATTAGAAGGTCATGATATGCAAATTGGGTGACACGGTATAATGTGGGATGGAAAATATAGGGCTCATCAGTACTTTCAGAATCATCATAGTAGACGGGCACTATTAGATGTGTGGATAAAAATTAAAAAATTTAACTATATATATCTTCTTGTCTTACTTCTATTCTTTTGGCTATCTATATTAGAGATTTTTATGCACCCCAAATTTATAAATCTAGGAAGTGTAATTACATATAAAGATCTTTTAGATGAAAATGGAAACCTGAAAACAAGAAAAAGATTATCAGAAGATGGTGTAGAGTTGGAATGGTGGGCATACTTACAAATACAGTCACGATACAAAAAAGATAAAAAAGAACCAGGGATAAAATTAGAGCATATACAATTAGATAAAATTCTTCTAGGAACAGAAGATCGAATGATAAAAAAATATATCAATATTTATTAGAACAGGATTTGTTAGAACAGGTAAAAGAAACAATGTTAACCTGGAGTAAAAAAATTTGTTTATAATATTGACTTAGATAATTGGCAATTACTATGGGATAGAAATAGGAGGTTAACACTAGCCACCTCCTATAAAGAGAATTTGTACAAGATATTTTATAGATGGCATCTTCCCCCTACAAGGTTTGCAAAAATAGATAAAAAAATCTCACCAATGTGCTGGAAATGCAGAAGGCTTCCAGGGACTTACTATCATATGTGGTGGGAATGTTCAGAAGCACAAAATTTTTGGCAGCAGATAAAAAATTGGTTGGAAGAAATATTACGACAAAAAATTGATTTAAAACCAGAAATCTTTTTGTTAGGGATTATTAACGATAATCTCAGTAAAGCATCTCTCTACTTATTAGTACATATATTAACTGCAGCAAGACTGGCATATGTCCAAAAATGGAAAAGAAAGGAAACACCCACTGAATAGGAAATAATAGATAAAATTTTATCCTGCACTGAAATGGACAGGTTAGGGTAGAGATCAAAAATAAGAATGAAACAGAGTATTATGAAATTTGGCAAAATTTGTACAATTGGTTAGAGTTAAGGAGGATCTCTGAGATGAACATTGTTTGATTGGTTGATAATGTAAGGATTTCTTATTAGCATCTATATAATGGACATAACTGAAAGACGTGTAAATATAATATTGAGGACTGAATGAAAGTTTACTAAAAAAAACCCGACAGATGTTATATGTACAGTTTATTATACTCGGTCTTGTTATAGACTGTATTTTAGGTTTTTGTTATTTCTTTCTGTAACATAAGATAATGCTAACAGTAGTGTTGTAGCCAGGGAAGTTGAATCATGTCCACTTTTGTTTTTAAATGTATATTTAATAAAATTTTCTAAAAAAAAAAAGTGCTGAGGCGTACAGTTCCAATCCTCCAAGAAATTGGAAGGGGAACTCCGATCCCACTGGACAAGGGTCCTGAGATGACTGACAGCAACTCTGATGTTGAATCCTTGGTAAGTGGACCCATCATACCTATTTCCAGGCCCATAGAACTGCTAATCCTAGGGACGGAGAAGAAGGTGATCCTAAAGACTTTACTGGATTCAGGCTGCACTAGTTGTTTAATAAGCCCAACCCTGGTGGGAAATCTAGAGATTCCTGTATGGAGACTAAAGAAACCCATTTTGTTTGGTCAATTAGACAGGTCGATTGTGGGGTGTGTGTGAAATATCTCGGACAATGACGAGAGAGACGGCTGGTCGTGTCAACCCGTTTATTAACCTTTAGCTCCGGATGAGCTGTCACAACAAAACACACACCTTATATAGCACAAGCTAACAGACAACAACAAATCAGGGAATGGCATTCTCCCGCCAAGAGATCGTGCCCAATGGTCAGCTGGCAACTTTGACAGTTCCCCGGTGATAGCGCATGCGTGGCTGCCTGGGGGAAATCCGTCAGCTGGCAGTCGCTCCGTCGTTTCTTCATGCCGGCAATCTGACAGCTCGTGGGGATTGCGCATGCGTAGCCTTTTGACAGCTCGCAGCTGTCAGCGGCCGGAGGGACTGCGTGTGCGGGCCATTTGACAGCTCGCAACTGTCAGTGCTTGAAGGGGACTGTGCGTGCACAGCCTTTTTGACAGCTGTCAGTGTCAGTGGCTGCGAGCATGTGTGCGGTTGGACTCCACGGCCTTTGACAGCTGTCACTGTCAATGCAGCCGCGTGAATCTTTGTCTGGTGTTATTTCCACAAGGTTTGTTACACCCCTTCCCCCCCTTGACCATTTACATAACAGACATATGATTAAACTTCAACTTTGGGTTGTTGGCGTGCTTCTGGCCCACTGGAAGTCCGCGAGGTAGACGGGGGCCCGTCGGGTCCTTTTGGAACGGCGAAGGAGTAGGTTCTCTTCTCCTGCAGGGTTTTCCCTTGTGGACGGTGGTGTTGGTTCTTGCTGGTCCGGGAGGGCTTCTTCGGAAGCTGGAGCTGGGGGATGATTGGGGGGCGACCTGGGGCGGAGCTGGTCTGTGTGCCTGCGAAGGGTGAGCCCTCCCCCGGCATTTACGATGTAAGAGAGAGGCCCGATTTGCTCTAGGATAATCCCTTGGGTCCATTTATCCCTTCCCCCATAGTTTCGGGTCCAAACATTTTGTCCCTGAGTAAATGTCCTGGATGGGGGTGTGATGGTTTCTTCGGCTGCCGGTCTGTTGGGGTGTAGTCTATCGAGCCGTGTCACTAGCCTGCGGCCCCAGTGGAGTTCGGCGGGAGATTTTCCGGTGGAAGAACAGGGCGTCGTATGGTGGGCGAGGAGAAAACGGGTGAGGCGGCAGTGCCAGTCTCCGGAGATAATTTTTTGGGGAGCGTCCTTGGTGGTCCTCACCATGACCTCTGCAAGGCTATTGGACGAAGGGTGAAAGGGGGCCGACGTGGAGTGCCTAATAGAGTTGCTCATCGTGAAGATCTGAAATTCACGGGAGGTAAATTGAGGCCCGTTGTCAGAAATTATTACGTCGGGGAGACCATGCGTTGCAAAAAACCCCCTTAGAGCCCGAATGGTTGCAGCCATTGTGATGCTGGAAATCGGGAGAACCTCCAACCATTTTGAGAAACTATCCACGATAATGAGGAAAACCTGTCCCTGGAAGGGGCCAGCATAATCAATGTGGATGCGGGACCAGGGGTTTCGGGTAGTTTCCCATTTGTGTATTGGGGCTTGGGGTAGTACAGGTCTGGATTGCTGGCATAGGTAACAGCCAGCTACATGTGCTTCAATGTCTTTGTTGATTGACGGCCACCAGACGTAGCTTTGTGCTAAGGCTTTCATTTTTGTGATGCTGGGGTGGCCGTCGTGGAAGGTTTGGAGGACCTTGTGCCTGTGTCCAGGAGGCACTACTACTCTGCAGCCCCATAGGATGCAGCCTAGATGTGAGGTCAGTTCTTGACGTCTAGCAAAATATGGTTGGAGGTTGGGGGCAGGGTTCACTGACTGCCAACCCGAGGATACCCAAGCTAGAATTCGGCTGAGGACTGGGTCTCTGCTGGTGGCGGCAGCGATGTCCTTAGCTGTCAGAGGGCACTCTGACAGCTCCTGTATGGCTAAGATGTGGCCCGCCGGGGCTGGATCTGGGTCTACTTGGGGCAGGGGGAGGCGGCTGAGGCCGTCTGCGTGGCTCATTTCTTTTCCTGGCTTGTATATTAGTTGGTAGGAATATGCTGAAAGGAACGTTGTCCGTCGCAGCATTCTGGGTGACAATATTTGGGGCGTTTGGTGGTCCCAAGTGAACAATCCTAAAAGGGGCTTGTGATCTGTAAATATGGTAAAGGGCCTGCCATAGAGGTAATTGTGGAATTTTTTTATGCCTGCAACGATAGCCAATGCTTCCTTGTCAATTTGGGCATAGTTTTGTTCGGCTTTAGAGAGAGTTCGTGAATAGTACGCTACGGGTGCTTGCGACCCGTCGCCGGAGATGTGGCTTAGGACTGCCCCGATCCCATATGGGGATACGTCACAAGCGATGCAAAGGGGTTTGTCCTCATTGTATAGGGAAATGGTGGTGTTGCTTGAGAGCAACTGTTTTAGTTTTCTGAAACTGTCATCGTGGGCTGCAGTCCATTTCCATGATGCCCCTTTGTCCAATAATCTATGGAGGGGTTCTGCTACCGTTGCCTTCCCTGGCAGGAATGCATGATAGAAGTTTAAGAGCCCTAGGAATGCCTGGAGCTCCATTTTGTTTTTGGGTGTGGGGGCTGCCCTAATAGCTAGGATCTTCGAGTCTGTGGGGTGAATCCCATTGGAGTCTATCCTGTAGCCCAAGAATTCCATTGAGGGGACCCCGATGGAGCATTTTTCACATTTGAGTTTCAACCCTGCTCTACGAAATCTAGTTAAGACTTCATGCAGTCTGGCTGCTAAGACACTTTCGGAATCCCCTGCAATAAGGATGTCATCGAAGTAAGGGCAGACACCAGGGATTCCCTTCAGTGTTCTTTCCATAACCTCCTGGAAAATGCCAGGAGCTACAGAGATTCCGAACTGAAGGCGGGTTACCCTAAAAGCCCCCCTGTGAGTGACTATGGTCTGGGTGTCTGCCGTGTCTGATCTAACAGGGAGTTGCAAAAATGCGTGAGCAAGGTCGAGTTTTGTAAAAATGGAGCCCGAGCCGATTTCTGATAGGACGTCCCTGACAGCGGGAACCGGGTATGCATGAGGGTTCAATGCGCGGTTTAGGGTGGCTTTATAATCCGCGCAGATACTCACGTCTCCATTTGGTTTGACAGGTGTGACTATAGGAGTCTCCCACGTTCCGTTATCTGTGGGTTCCAGGACTCCGAGGGCGACTAGGCGATCTAGTTCTCTGTCAATTTTTTGCTTCAACGCGAAAGGGATTCTTCTAGCCTTAATTCTAATAGGGCCAACCTCCGGTTTGAGCTTTAGATCGATGGGAGGGCCTGTGTACCTGCCTAATGTCTCATCAAAAACATCCGTGAAGGTTTTACAGACCCCGTCCAAAGTTTGGGACTGGACGCGGTTTGTGCCTTCTAAACGGATACCCAGGGCTTTGAACCAGTCCAAACCTATGAGGCTGGACCGGGGGTGCTCTTTTATCTGTGCCAAGAGGTTTCCTTGGAATTTTTTGAATTCTATTTCCAGATTGGCCTGTCCCCTTAAAGCTATTGGAGCGCCCTGGAAATCAGCTAATAAGATTTTGGAAGGTTGTAAAGGGATGTGGCGTTTGGTCTTTGAGCTGATTTTTGGGAGGGTGTCCCACGATAGGATTGAGACGGAGGACCCTGAGTCGACTTCCATCTCGCATGGGACACCCTGAATTTTGACCTAAATCTTAACCTTAGTTCGTATGAGGTGAGTGGCTGCAGGTTTGGTTTTGGAGAAGATGGACAGTACGGCCCCCTGGGAATGGCGGGAATTTTGGGTCCTACCTGACGGAATTTCCTCAAGTTCGTGGAGGGTCTCCCGGTTCAAGCTGCAGCACGCAGAGCGGATGTGGCCAGACTTTCCACAACCATGGCACTTTGCATTTCGAAATCAGCAGGAGGCTCTTGCGTGGCTCCCGCCGCAGCTGACGCACTTGGTCTTGGTGCCTGCTGGGGTTTGTGACTGGCACCCCCTGGCCTGGGTGGCCTGCGGTTTCCTTCACGGCCGGCGGCCATTCTGTTGAAATGGGAGATTAGAGCATCTACCCCGGAATCGGCCTCCGGGGTCTCGTGCTCTGGTCCCCATGCTTGATGGACCGAGCCGCTGGGGTTGTCACCGAACACCGGGGGGGGTCTTCACGATGGCTATCTTCGTAAGCCATGATTTCCAATGTCAGTTCCGCGAGGTCCATCGTGGGTTTTGCCACTAGCTTCCGCTGAAGGCGTTCGTTCTGGAGACCGGAAATGATCTGATCCCTGATGCGGTCCTCCAGATCCGGGAAATGGCACCGTCGGGCGGCATGTCGTACCCCTGCGATGAACACGGTTGATGCTTCTCCCGGCTGCTGTCGTCGGCGGGCGAAGTGCAGTCGCCAGTACAGTTCTGACCGCCTGGGCATAAAGTGCTTACTGAGGCGGTCCATCAACTCAGTATATGGTATTGTGGCGACTGGGTCCGAGCTGCATAGGCCTACGGCAATGTCGTAAACAGCCGGTCCGCTGAGGCATAGGAGTGCTGCAGCCTTGTGGCGGTCCTCCGTGATTTTGTTCACGACGAGGTACCCCTCAACTTGGCCCCAATGCGACTCCCAGCCTTCAGGATGGCGGACATCAAACTCTCTGATGTGCCCGAGGTTTGCCATGAGTGGGTCCGTGGTACAGGTGGCGCTCAGAAGGGTGCCCTGCCCTCAGCCAGTGACTTCAGCAGTGACTTCAGCGGCTGGGACGGAGCTCCTTCTGGCCATGACTTGCTCAGTTGTACCGGGATCCCACCTTCGTCGCCAGTGAAATATCTCGGGCAATGACGAGAGAGACGGCCGGTCGTGTCAACCCGTTTTATTAACCTTCAGCTCCGGACGAGCTGTCACAACAAAACACACACCTTATATAGGCACAAGCTAACAGACAACAACAAATCAGGGAATGGCATTCTCCCGCCAAGAGATCGTGCCCAATGGTCAGCTGGCAACTTTGACAGTTCCCCGGTGATAGCGCATGCATGGCTGCCTGGGGGATATCCGTCAGCTGGCAGTCGCTCCATCGTTTCTTCATGCCGGCAATCTGACAGCTCATGGGGATTGCGCATGTGTAGCCCTTTTGACAGCTCGCAGCTGTCAGCGGCTGGAGGGACTGCGCATACGGGCCTTTTGACAGCTCGCGGCTGTCAGTGCTTGAAGGGGACTGCGCGTGCACAGCCTTTTTGACAGCTGTCAGTGTCAGCGGCTGCGAGCACGTGTGCGGTTGGACTCCGCGGCCTTTGACAGCTGTCACTGTCAATGCAGCCGCGTGAATCTTTGTCTGGTGTTATTTCCACAAGGTTTGTTACAGGGGGCATCCTAGCCAGCCTTGCCATGATGCCCATAAAATTAACCATAGGGGACCACACTGAGACTTTGACTGTTATAGTGACCTCTGGCATGGAATGGCCCCTAATCCTAGGACTGGCATGGTTAAAAAAGTGGAACCCATAGCTGAACTGGTGGATGGGGGGCTTGAGATTCCCAAAAGGGAAACCCCACTCACCCAATAGCCACTGCAGCCCCAAGATGAAGTAGTGGCAGCAATCAATTACTGTGAATTAGAAGCTATAACCAGGGAGTATCAGGAGTTGGTGGAGGTCTTTAGCGAGAAGGACTCTGATGAATTGTCCCCTCACCTTCCCACAGACTGTGCCATTGAAATTGTCCCTGGAGCAAAGTTGCCAAAACCCAAGCTCTATCCGATAACCCCCCGAAAGCTGGAGGAACTGCACAAATTTATACATAACAATTTGGCGCACGGTTTCATTCAACCAGCCAGACTGAAAAATGGCTGCTCCAGTGTTTTTTCAAGAAAAAAAAATGAGTCTCTTTGTCTCTGCATAGATTATAGATGTTTGAATGTCATGGGCATAGACAATGTCTACCACTTGCTGCTCATGAAAGACATGCTAGCCCACCTCTCAAAGGGAAGAATTTTCTCCAAGTTAGATCTGCAAGAAGAATATTACCAGGTTAGAGTCAAGGAGGGGGATGAGTAGAAGACTGCTTTCAACAGCCCCCTAAGGTGCTTCCAGTTCAAAGTACTCCTGTTTGGGCTACAGGGAGCACCCACAATATTTATGCAGCTAATTAATGAGGTACTCCATGAACATTTGTACAAGGGGGGTTTGGTGTACTTGGACAACATATTAATATACACCAAAACAAAAGCTGAGCATGTCAAATTAGTCAGAGCAGTTTTAAAAAAGCTTGGTGCAACCAAACTGTATGCCAAACTTTCGAAATGTGAATTCCACAAAGAAAAAATAAACTATTTGGTCTACTGGATTTCTCAGAAAGAGGTGGAAATGGACCCAGAAAAGGTGTGAGCTGTTTTGGAGTGGCCCCACCATGCACCTGAAATGAGCTGCAGAGATTTTTGGGCTTCACAAATGTCTATCGGCAACTCATCCCCTCCTTCACTCAGATCGCCCTCCCCATTACTAACTTATTGAAAACTAAAGGGGAGAACAAGCTGAAACCTAGCTAAACACTAAAATGGACTATGGAATGCCAGGTGGCATTTGAGAAATTAAAAAGACTCTTTTCTGTGGAGCCATCCAGATCCAGAAAAAAACATTTATCCTATGCCAGCAGTGTAGCAGTGGGTGCAGTTCTACTCCAGGAAAACCAGGAAGGCCAGTTGCAACCTTGCGCCTACACCTCAAAGAAACTCACAGAAACTGAGCAGTGATGGGCTGTCTGGGAGAAGGAAGCTTACATGTATGCTGTGCATTGGGCCCTCCTCACCTGGAGGCACTTCCTGGAAGAGAAAAAGCTCCCTTTCAAAGTATGGACTGATCATAAAAACCTTGAGGCATTATCTGATCCTGGCACTTCCTCTGAGCCCTGACAGCCCTGCAGCTCCAGTCATCTCTCACTTAGGCTTCTGTGGTGCTGCCACCGGTTCAGCTCATTCCCCTTCCCTGCTACTTTTGTAGGATGGTTGTGTACCACCTGCCAGGTGCCAATGTACCACAGGTGGTACCCATACCACTGGTTGAAAAGCTCTGGCTTTCCAGTACTGGTTACACTCCTTTTCAAGTGGCTACAGGACAGAGTTTCAACCTGATGCCTGAACTACCTACCAATGAATCTACCCTCACTTTCCTTCAGGAATGGATCACATAAAATATGTGGCCAGTTGTTAGAAAAGCCTTAGACGAAGCTAGAGAAGTTATCACCAAAGTTTGTAGGGCCTTTTCCCATTAAACACATCATAAATCCAGTCACAGTAGAGTTGGAACTGACTAAAGCCTTAAGAAAAATCCATCCTGTGTTCCATTGTAGTTTGGTAAAGTCCAAAATAATCTCGCCTTTACAGCCAGTAACAGCCCCAGCACCACAGCCCATTATGATAGAGGAGGAACAGCATTTTGAAATTAAGGAAGTCCTGGACTCACACAAGCACCATGGAATTACTCAGTATCTGGTGGCATGGAAAGACCTCCCAGCTTCCCAGAATGAGTGGATTCACAAAAAACATGTCAAATACTTTTACACACGTTATCCAGATAAACCAGACTAACGTGTGTATTCTCTTCCTCTTTCCCCCTTTGTTATTTTCTGTTTCTCCAGGTGGATTTTTCCTTCTCTTGGAGGGGAGGGGCAGTATGTCAGACCCTCCATTCATTTATTTATTTCCACTTAATACTTTTTTACTATATGCCATTTCGGGTTCTGTCATTCTGTTGGAAGGGGGAGGTTTAGCGCTGGGGAAAGGGGGCTCTTTCCCTCACTTTCTTCTTTTCCACTTTCATGTGTCCTACTGGGGGGGGGGGGGGAGAAGGAATGTGCCTAGGGCCATCTGCCTTATCTCTATTCCACTTGGAGGAAACCAAGGTTTCTGAGAACTGTGTTTTATCGAGCTAGTTCCCATAACAACTTCACACCTTTGGATTGGCTGAAGTCAAACTGGACAGTTGGGCACTGGGGAGGGGTTATACAGTAATGTTTAATGTAATGTTTTTGTGTGGGAAATATTCAGATCTTGCCTTGCTTCTCTGCTGTCACTACCTTCCAATAAAAGTTCCTGTTGAAACTATGACAGTTTCAAGAGTTTTGCTTTCTTGGGAATGTTAGATGAGGCAGATCTTACAGTTGGGCTATAATTTATTTTTGTGTGAAGACTGATACCAAAAATGAGTTAAGCAGCTCTGCTTTCTCTCCACTGGCTGTTACTTTCTTGTCATCTTCTCTCTTTAGTGGACTGACTGTTTCCTTGACATTTTTCTTGTTATTTATATGTTGAAAGAAACTTTTTTATTATTATCTTTGATTTTGTTAGAAGTCTTTGTTCATTCTGCATTATTGCTTTCCTGACTTCATTTACCTGCTGATATTCTGTCTTAGTTATGTGTCCCTCTTTCCATTTTTGTACTCATCCTTTTTGTTTTTCAGTTTATCAGAAATCTTTGTGCAACCATGCTGTTTTTTTTGGATTTCTTGTTTTTCTTTTTCAGTGGAATTGTGTTAGACTGGGCTTTTATGATCATATTTTTCAGAGTTTCCCATGCTTCTTGAATTGTTTAGGATTTAGGATTGTTATCCATGAAATTTTGCTTAGGCTCTGGGTTTGTTAAAATCAGCTCTTTTAAAATCTAAGACACTGGTTGGATTATATTCTATTGCTTGTGTTTGCATTATATTGAATTCCAATATGATGTGGTCACTTTTGTCCAAGGTTCTGGCAACTTCAACTCCCTCTCTTCTTCTCTTCTTTATCAGTAAGAATTAAGTCCAGTGTAGCTTTTCCTCTAGTTCCCTCCTTTACCTCTTGAATGTCAAAATTGTTAGCTAAATTGGTTAGGAATCTGTTCTCCCACTTGTTGCAGAGTTTGTTTCCCAGTTGAAATCAGAGTAGTTAAAGTCTCCCATTGTTACTGTGATATGTTTCCTACATATATTTGTTAATTGATTAGCAAAGAGTTCATCTATTTCTTCTGTTTGATTGGGTGGCCTGTAGTATATGTCTATACCAAGGGTAGGCAACCTTGTCTCTTTTATGGCTGCCTCAGGAATTCTGGGAATTGAAGTCCACGAGTCATAAAAAAGCCAAGGTTGCCTACCCCTGGCCTATACCAATGTCATTCTTTTTTCCTTTTATATTGATCCGTATGGATTCTAGGAGGTTTTCATCCTTGGTTTTGTGTATTTCTGTAGAGATGTAGTGATCTTTTATATATAATGCAACTCTACCTCCTCTTTTGTTAGGTCTGCTTCTTTTGAATAGTTTGTATCCTTCCATCAGTACATGCCAGTCATGAATTTCATTCGACCAAGTTTCAGTAATGGCAACTATATCATATCTACTTCCATGTACTAATACTTCAAGTTCACCCTGTTTGTTCCCTAAACTTTGAGCATTAGGGTATGGGCATTTGAGTCCTTTATGGGTCTTGGGTATGTTTCTTATATATCCTACTTTGTAACTGGAGCTTCCATCTTTCCCATCACTCTCTACTTCATTATGTTTTTATTTTTTTATTTTTTCTTTCTCTTTACTGTCTACCTCCTTATGTGATTGAATATCTAGTGGTTTTGCTTGGAATTAGGTTCTAAAAGTCTTGAAGATTAACCCATTATATTATCTATAATAATATCCATAAGAAAGAGCAAAAGACTAATTTTTAAGAATTGAATTTTTAAAGAATGTTTTGCATTTCTGATTTTTTTATTTTTTGAATTTTTAAATTTTTAAATGAACTTAAGAATTTTTTAAACTTTAATAATTCGAATAAAAAAAATAAAATCTTGAAATAACATATTGTAAAAAAAAAGATGCACACTGTTATGATTTGCAAAATATATGCCATGGATGTATTCAGCCCATAGAAGACCCAAATTATATATTTAACAGATGTAAAGTAAGTTAATTAATCAAAGAAAATATATGTAGAACCTAGAGGCACGTTTAGCTACTCTGAGACTGAATCTGGAAAAGGGATATCATCAAGTGTTCTAGTGACAGGGAAAAAAACAGCCCAGATTTCCACAACAAAAAAAGAGGCATGTTTTTGTAATATAAGACTCACTTCTCAGAGAAATTGAATCAGTGATTTGTAGACAGGACAATCAATTTAGAGAGGTTTGTTGTCTCCCAAGAGATCAAAGTTATGAATGAGAGGCTTATTAATATAAACAAGCCCGCAAATTATTAACCCTTGCTCTTCTTTCATGTGGGGACAAAAGATACCATAAAGAGTCTGAAAACAATATCAGGGAATTATAAACAGCTTGCCATAAAAGCTGAAGAATTAAAAGCATAGATGGTACTTTCATCTATACTTCAACCCAGAACTATGGAGAAATTTCCTGACAGTGAGAACAATTAATCAGTGGAATGGCGTAATTCAGAACTCCATCATTGGAAGTTTTCAAGGAAAGAGTGGACAATCTTTGTCTGTAATGGTATAGGGTCTCTGTCTTGAGCAGGGGTTGGTCTAGAAGACCTACAAGTTCCCTTCCAACCCTATCATTCTATGTTCTATTGTTGAGATGTTTATAAATATGGTTCTTTAACAACTAATCAGGACATTCCTATTGCATGTAGTTGAATTAAGTAACCAGGATAGGGAGGTGTGTCATTATGAGAACTAGTTGTCAGTCATTTACACAACAAGAGATAGGTGGAAACAGCAGAGATGGGCCTGTAGCTTATTGTATTTGGAAAAAGATGCATTTGAAATTTGAACCTTTGATTTTATTTAAATGGTTAATATCTTACCTACCTGGTAAACAGCTGTAGTTTGTAAAATTATTTTGTAAAATCCCTATCTTTTCTATAATTATTATTATGTTTATTGCACAGTCAGCCAGATATTCAGACTGGATTTGGTGTTTTATCCATATATTAAAACCTTCCCAAAGATCTGGGATAGGCAGATGTGGATGTCTGATGACTTTAAAGGTATTGTTTTAAGATGTAATCTGGTCCAGGTAAAGCTGCCTTTTGCCATTGAATGATGATGAATTTGTCAATGCTGGTGATATTCAAGTGCTGCTCCAGTTGTTTTGGGATTAAGCACCAAAGCCATCTGTAACTATTGGTACTACCTTTTCTTTCTTTTATATGGTTGTTCTATTTCTATTTGCAAGTCTTTGTATTTTGTTGTCTTCTTCACTTCCTGTTCTTCTATTGTACAATCTATAGATATTGCCACATCTGCTATCCAGACATTTTTATTTTTATTTTTGACAATTGTTAAATCTGGGGTATTATGTAACAGTTATCAGTCTGTTTTTAAATTCTAGAATCCCAGAGCACTTTAATTTTTTCATTTTCTATTACTTTCTCTATTTTATGGTCCCACCAATTCATATTTGCTGGTAAAAGATATTTCTTGTAGATCTTCCAATGCAGCATTGTTACTACTTTGTCATGCCATTATTTGTATTAGAAACGTGCAATCTTCTTGCAGCAGCTCACCAGTAGGTCAACTGTTTCTTCAACTTCTTTGCAGAGATGGCACTTGCTATCTGTTGCTGTCTTTTCAATTCAGGCTTTGTATGAATTTGTTCTTAAGGCTTGGTCTTGTGTAGCCAGAATTAACCTATCTCTCTCTTCCTTCAAGGGACATGGTGGCTCAGTGGGTTAGGATGCTGAGCTTGTCAATCAGAAGGTCAGCAGTTTGGTGGGTCGAATCCTGAGTGCCGCGTAACAGAGTGAGCACCTGTTACTCGTCCCAGCTTCTGCCAACCTAGCAGTTCGAAAGCATATAAAAAAAATGCAGGTAGAAAAATAGGGACCACTACGGTGGGAAGGTAACAGCATTCCGTGTTCCTTTGGTGTCTAGTTATGCCGGCCACATGACCATGGAGACATCTTTGGACAAGCGCTGGCTCTTCGGCTTTAAAACGGAGATGAGCACCGGCCCCTAGAGTCAGAAACGACTAGCACTCATGTATGGGGGAAACTTTACTCTTCCTTCAACTCTTCTGCTCTTACCCCCTGCCAGGTCTTCTTATTATTTGCTTTACCTGGTATTTTTAAATTGTAGTAGCCATATAATACTTTATCTTCCCATGCCTCTTTCCAGTTCATTTGGTTCTTTTTGTGGGTTAGTTTTGTCTCTTCAGTATTCAGTAAGCCTTCCTATTATACTAGTTTCAGTGCATCTTCTTCACTGTCCTTCACTGTCCTATGCCCTTTTTATTTCTTCAACCATCTAATGTACTTCCAATTTTCCACACCCAATTATTCATTGTATGTTGTAGCTTCCAACAAATCTTTGTTGGTCTTCTCTGCATGCTTTCTAGAATCTCAATGTCTTTATTTTTTAGCTTGGTGATCAAAACTGGATGCAGTATTCCAAGTATGGTTTTACCACTGCAGTAAAAAGCAGTATTGACATTTCACATGATATCATCTGATGATTATAGGTTATCTAGAAAGCTGGAAATTATTCCCTTCCTTGTGCTACTCTTGACCTACCTTCTCTTCCAACAAGTAGTTGTTTAATCTCTCCTTTCTTGCCTATGTGGTTGATAGCTACCACTAACATATATAAAGAATTTTACATGAAAAATGTAGTTGAGGTCTATATTTGATTCAGATCTATAGAGACTCTGGTGGTTTAGGAAAAAGTGTTCAAGACTGCAGCACATTGATTTGATTAATGCTATAGTTAATTATTGAAACTTAAGGTCATTCTGCAGTCCCTTCACTAATTTTCCTAACTACCTCTTACTTTCTTGGTAATGATTGCAGTCCTCAACACTTTAATAGCTGGAAGTCTCACTAAATTAATGAATTACTTCTCAGGTACAATGAACTGTTAAAACTGGTTTATATAGGGATATAGATTTTAATTTTCAAGCCTTGTAGTAACAAATAGTAGAATCTGAATCCATCCTTTCCCCTCAGTTTAACAAAAAATGTGAACAATATTTTACAATAAGAGTTTTGCTGCTTATTGTTTCAAACTATATTAATATGCTTATTGAGCAATCAACTTTGATAGAAATGAGTGTTAAATTACATTTTCAGTTAATTTTTGACATCCATGTATTTATATAGACAATACTATTTCTTACTGTAAAATAGCAGAAAGATACCCTTCTGTTTGGAAATTAGAAATATTTCTTAGTTGTATTAGATATTTTCATTTCTAGTTTCATATGTAATAACAGGTAGTAAATGGATGCTGAATTATTTATATGTTTCATCAGGAGACCATCTTGTTTGTTTTTAGAAGACTATTCATTCAGAAAGAATCTGTAGCAACAGAATAACGTGTTGGGCAGTTTAGTTCTAGAATAGGAGCATCATATCTGGGCTGCAAAATTGGCAGCAAAGTATTGCTTGTTTGCTGCATTTTTTGTAGTCATCACCCAGATTTTTCCTGCTAAGTTTGTATACATTTAATGTAGAAAAACTAAGAACTTAAAAAAAACAACAACCTCAAAATGCTTGAGTATCTAAATGGTCAGTTTAATCTTTAAATGGTCAGTTTTGCTGCTTTTACTCTGTTACTTCTACTACTTCACAGAATATTACATGTTTATTAAACAAAACTGCACAATCACAATGTATTTCAGGCTTGTAAATCTCATAGCAGTTGGCAGATTGTCCATATTCACAAATCAAATGTACTTGTGATTTGACCCTCCTCCCCTTTAAAAGAAATTAGAAACATATCATATACACTCTAAGACAACCAAAGTAGCATAATTTGTTTGGTGCAATTTTTGTTTTATTTTTCTGTGCTGAAACTACTCATATGCTGCACTTATGTAGCTTGCCTGAAAACCCTCCCCCCAAAATAAGCCATAGGTCATTCCTTGAACCTATTTGGATTAAAGCTTAAAATACAATAACCAACCACATTATAAGAAACCACTGATACATCCACAAAGAAAAAGCACACATTGCTTCTATATTGGATACTTTCAATTACTATGAAAGGTGAAGAGCTAGGCTAATAAAACATCTATTTATAAAGTAAGGTTTTTTAAAAAATTGTTGCATGAAAATATGGATTTTTTTTTCTTTATAGGTTTAGTAGTAAGCATAGCCAGAGATTGGATACCGGTTCTACTTTTCACTTTTCTAAATAAGCTGTCAAGCTTTCGATGGATGACTTTAGGCAATTTCTCCTCCTCCATGATGGAATCTTCCCCGACTCTTCATCAGTCTGTCTCCCAGGTTTGGAGACAGTGATGTGGTTTTGGGACCCCCTAGTTAGTTTGCAAAGTTGGTGGATTTCAGATTGATGTCAAGCTTCTGATGGATGAATTCTTCAAAGAACTCCGAGGAACTGTTTATCTTGAAAGTCTTTATTAGAGCAACATAACATTGGCAATACTTGGTTGAAGCCAAAATTTGGATTCCCCTCCCCTGAGCACAATATTATTAAAGCATAGTTCCCTCCTTTGCTTAACCATTATAAATCACATTCTCCAATTAGTTTGAAAGGTAAGTTTTCCCTCCTTAGCTTAATCCACCAATTCTTATCGCCTCTTATTACATAACCTTGAAAGTGTTCGGCTGTTACGTTATTATGTCTAACTAATCCCCCATGCATATTCTTCCTTCACCCTCCCATCTTCATCTAACTCTAACTCTAAAAGTGATATACAGTAGAAATATAAAATAGCTGCTTCTTCATCTTTTGTCAAAGCAAGAACATCTGATGTTAGCAGCATTGACACAAGCAGTTGCACTTATCAACATTCATTTTTTTAAGGTCTTACTACCAATTTTTCAGGATTTCTAATATCTCCTTTTAATATGAGAATATGTTTATTCTTAGTGTTTTATGCTCTTAACAGTTCATATGAAACGTTAACATGAGTAAACATATTCAACACATTTGCCCATGGGTAAAATGCCACTGATTTTTCTCATTTTAATTTAGTGTACAAGTGAATTTCTTTCAATCCTGCAGATGAATACAAGTTCATACTCTATTTCATATATGCATACAGTGCTGTTTGAAAAGCAGAGGAACTTTTGATCCTGTTCTTAATCTGAAATTAAAACAAAGTACTCATTGGAAAGATGTAAAATGTTTGATTTTAGACCAAGAGACAAAGCTCCTTCAAGCTGTGGACTTTAAAAAATAATTCATTAGCTTTCTTTCTTTCCATATTTTATCAGTAACAATAAAAGCACAAACATTTTTATTAATTAAAAAATAGAAGATTCCATCATCAACAGGGATGATTCTCATAATGACATTAAAAAACCTATTAAATGGTTATATGAAATCTAACAAGGTATTCTAAAATTCTGCAACTACAAAACAGAATTTTAAAAAACTTCTTTTGCATAAAGAGAATGTAGAGAAAACATTTTGAAACAAGAAGATACTTTTTTGGAAACCCAACTTTGTGATAAGCTATGAATCTTCCTCCTGTAGATGGCACAAGAATAAGAATAAAACATAAACATATTGTATGTCAAAAATGCCTATTAATTCTAGGAGGATAAGGATTACACCTTCTGCACAATTGGCAAGAAAATGTATATGCCTTTTAAAATCTAGTGAGGTGATGTACATAATATGTACAAAAATTCAAATAAATTAAAAAATGCTTTGAGAGTTAGGAAAGTATGATCAACCTACAAGAAAAATCAGGGTCCTCTGATGTTTAATTCTGCTACTATGTTTCACATAAATCATATGTCAATACAAAAAAGCAATAATTTTAAAATATTATCTACAGGTAAATTAAAATACTAGCTACAGTATAATGTTTAGAAGCTGTTTTTGTTACTGACATTATTATCTGGATAAAAGAATAATATTTCCTCAAAGTAACACTTTGAAACAAATTTAATGAGAAAATATCAGGGAACTTTCAGATAACCAGACAATATCTTGATATCTAGTTCATGCTAGCTGCAGCTATTAGGCAGTTATTTTGATATCTGAGTGTATAATTTAATTTCCATATAACGAGCATAGTTTTTAAAAAAGACAAAATTATTGTAGACTTTTCAAATACTGGGATATCAGAGCAACATTCAATAAGTGATCTTTTTCTGTAGCAAAATGACTAAAGACTTGATACAGTGCATATCAATCCTTTTTTTGTTGACAGAATAAAAATGTTTTAATATTAAAATTAATGAAACATGAACAAATATTTAAATATCAAAGTGCTAAATTTTACTGCCTTAAAGGTCACTGCAAATACATGGTAAGATCAGGTTTACTTGTGAAAGACATACTACATATTTAATTGGTTAACAGAAAGGTCACACAGGTGTGTGTATATGTATGAGACTACCCAAACCCATTATATAATTGACTTGCTGTGAGTACACTAATTCATCTTCGTTGTAACAGGCTCCCATGAGCTGGCAGTCATTGCAATAAATAGAGGCAAGCCATTACAATATGTCATGCATACAAATATTTATACAAATAAAGACACTGTGCAACAAATTATTTCATATTAATATGGCATAACAACAACCATATTAAAAACATACATACATGGAATGTTTAAAATGCAACTCAATAAACCTTTCATAGCATTTACATTCAGACTATTTCTACAAAAAATTTTTCATCCAAATCTATTACTAATTCACTAAGCTCAGTTCTAGCCTTACTATGTCCATGTTAATCCTGCCTACTTCAGATGTTCTGCATTGCTATTTACTTAATCAGCCAAGGAATAAGCATATGATTTTTGCTTAATGCCTTGCTGTCAACATATGTCTGAAGAATTTTGTCATAGAAATTAGTGTATGTAATAAAGCCAGTTTTTTCCGTTTTATTTCACCTCTGTTTTCGATTAAATTAAATTATAGCTCATAAACAAGACTTAGCAAAGATAGGACCTTAAACTGCACTTGAACACGAGAGCTAACAGCTATTATCATTTTCCTATATTTTATTTATGAAATCATGGACGAACTTTATTAAGGGAAAAAGAGAGAGAAAAAAAATAATTTATGTAAAGAAAATAAAGTCTGATATGAGTATGTTAAAGATATAAATTAATAAAATATGTTATTGAAATCAGTTATTTGTTATTAGTCTTGTTTTCAAACACATTGCAGTGACACAGCATTTTAAATGGTGCATACCCTTACATTTTACTGATTTTTTCCCCCCAGGATTTGAAGCCTGAGCTGCCACAATTTTCTTCCCATCACATGAGAACAGATACTATGGAAATAGCTTTTATACAGTTAATATTAACATCTTTTTCTGGCTGAAGTAGCAACATTAAAAGGTGCCATTAAAAAAACAAATCTGCATTTAATTTTTCTATTCTATAATTCCCATCTCCAAGACTGTAAATTATATCTTAAACCTCAGTTTCCAAAGACATATATTGGGAAAAGTCCATATATATGATTAGGGCTGGGATTACTTCTTGCTTCACTTAACAAAAGCAGCATTGTTATAAGTCAATTCCGATACTTTTGCCTGCTCTGGTAAGTAGTTGCCTTTCACGAGGGAAACTTGACTTTCAGAATGGTAAGGTATCCAGAAATAGTTTGTCAATAATGGAAGGAGGTGGCACTAAATCTTCCAATTTCAGATAAAAGATCCGCTGTAGTCCTAATGTGCAGACTGCACGCAAATCAGTGAGAACACCAAGAACTTTAGATTCTGCAGATTCAATGCATTGTTTTTTGCTCTGACAGTTGAAGGCCAAGTGATCTTTCAAGCTGCCCATGATTTTGTTGCATAGCTCATGCACTTTCTTTGGTTCTTTTAATCCATGACGGTCTGCAAAGTAATAACAGACAAAGAATTCAATATCCACTTTATGGGAATGGGTGTGTTAGTGATTAATTATAAAAAAAGAAGTACTAATGTAACCATTCTGTAATCCAGTATGTGAATGCGAATAGAAGTTATGCACTGTATATCTAAATTCAGTGAAAAATATAATGCGAGCTGATCCCAATCTTATAGCTACACTCAAGCATAATACTTTATTTTCTAGTCAGAGACTAAAACAGTTATAAGAGCACAACATTCTAAATGGTGTACACCCTTACATTTCACTGAAATTATTTTTGCCCAGGATTTGAGGCCTGAGCTTTCACAGAAGATGTTTTGGAGATTTCTTAGCTTCCCGATGGTTGTGGATGCTCAATATCTATGGCAACCATTATTTATTCACTGGATTCAAGGGGAGATCAATATCCATTGCTGGCTCCATCAGTGCAAGGCCTGGAATTCCATTAGGAATTCGCAGATGCTCTTCTAAGAAAATATAGACAGCTCAGCCAATCTTTGTTATTTGGATTACTTTGTAGTTTTTCAGCATATTTACTTTTTAAAAGGGGTTAGAAATTAAAATACTTTAAATGTCAACTATTTTATGACTTAGAATAAATTATTATATTATTTGTAAAGTACTGAAATATATGATGCTGTCTAGGTAAGATAATCCTAAAGCAGGGCTTTTCAACTTTTTCACCCATTGTACCACTTTTAGGATATGGCAACATCCGAGTACCACTAGTCATTTAGCTCCAGCCATCTCTCACTTAGACCTGTGCGGTGCTGCAACTGGTTCAGCTCATTCCCCTCCCCTGCTACCACTGTTCTAGGATGGTCGCATACCACCTGCCAGGTGCCAATGTACCACAGGTGGTACTCGTACCACTGGTTGAAAAGACCTGTCCTAAAGCATGCAAGCTATTTCCCAATATTCCACTTGTATTAGATGTCTTAAGCAAGACATCTTGTTTAAGTTTGATTTTGGTTTTTGTACATAATGTAAAGTCAGATTAGTTTACAGTGCTATCAACCAGGCCAAGTCTCCATCTAACCCAGCATTATTGCTATGACAAAGATCACCCTGATGGAAAGCACAGCTGTGCATACACCTCTCTTTTATAGTTACTTTCAATTTTCCAAGTAATTGGCATTCAGTAGTATATTGCATCTGCACATTTAGGCTTTTTACTGCCTGAGTTTAATTCCTAGCCTCACAGAACTATATTTCCTAAATACATTTTAAATGAAATTTCTGTAATGTATTCCAGTTTCATTGCTGGAGGCTTTCAAGAATGGACAACTATTTGTCCAGGATGGTGTAAGGTCTCCAGCCTTGGGCAGGGGCTTGGATTAGAACACTGTTATATGCTGGGTTCTGTGCTTGACTGAAGAGACGAGGCGAGTGAGTTCAGCAAGAATCATTATTTATTTGCTTACAGGAATTGAACTGAGAAACAGGGCTGCGAATGCAGTTATTTTTACCCTGGCCTCTAGGTGTCAGCCAACAGGTTTAAAGCAACCTATTGCTGCCCTAGAAGCAGCCAATGGCACTGCTGGAGATGGGTTGTCTGAGGAGCTGGGAGCCATTAGCCATCCCTGCTTAAACAACCTTCCAGCAATTAACCCCACATGATACTCTTTAGTAAGACAAAACCCAATACATTACACCCCTCCCCCCTAGAATGTACACACATTATAATAACAAAAGGAATGATTACAGCAATTACAAGGTTTACAGAGATACAAAAGTAGTAAGCAAAAGTACACATTTTTCCGTATTTTGCTAATACAGAGGCTGTCCTGTCTAGCAGCAATTCAATGACACATACAACATTATAGCTCAGTTATTTTGGAACAAAATCTTGTAAATACGCAGGAGGCTTGCAAACCCTTGTGGAATGCCTGGGAGAGCCGGGCACTCCCCGGTCTACCAGCTTGCCCACCGGGCTGGGTAGACCAGGGTCCATGAGTTCAAGCGAGTCTGGCTGACTCAGAATTCTCTGGCTGGCCATTCCAGGTCAGCCCACTCCAGAGTCTAATCCTTCTGCAGAGTTAGCACAGCAGCTGTAGTGTTCTGGTTGACTTTCTCCGTCAGGGGCCCCATGTTGCACTCTCGGGCTTTGCCCCTCTACGACCACCTCCTCATTGCTCTGACTGTTTGGGACCTCAGAGCATACAGATTGATTGGCCTGGCTGCTGGTTTGAGGTCTGTGGATGGGACCTAGGATGAAGTCCTCGCTTTGTGGCTGTTCTGAAAAATGCTTCCTAAGCTGATTGATATGTCGATGAACAACTCACCTGCCCTCTAGGCCCACTTCGTATGAGACAGGGCCCGACATTTTGGTGATTTTCCCTGGCACCCACAAGTTCCCATGCCCATAGTTCCGTGCCTACACCCCGTCACCCACTTGCAACCCCCTCGGGGGTCTTGGGTGAGAGGCCTCTGCTGCCATCCGGTCTGGGTGCAACCTGTCCAGTTTCATGATTAGTTGCCTCCTGCAGTGCAGCTCTGCTGGGCTTTTGCCCATTGCCGTGCACAGTGTAGAATGTTGGCAGAGCAAAAACTTGGCCAGTCTGTGGTGCCAGTCCCAGTCACTATGTGCTTCAGTGATTCTTTCATAGTGTGCACCATTTATTTAGCTTGCCAATTACTAGATGGATGAAATGGAGCCAATGTCGCATGCCTAATGAGATTTGCCCTCATGAAAGCCTGAAATTCTGCCACAGTGAACTGGGCCCCATTATTTGACACTACGACGTTCGGTAGCCTGTGCATTGCAAAGAGTTTCCTAAGCACCTGAATGGTCCTAGCAGTAGTCTTATTTATGATTGGTATAACTTCCAGCCATTTAGAGTGGCTGTTGACCACTATAAGAAATAGCTGTCCCTGAAAGGGCCCAGCGAAGTCGATATGAATCCTTGACAAGGATGTGTGTGTCTCCTCCCACCTATGAACAGGAGCATGTGACATTTCAGGCCTAGACTGCTGACATATGTAACACTCATGTACTTGAGCTTCAATGGCTTTATCTAATCCTGGCCACCATAAATAGCTTTGTGCCAAAGCTTCCATGTGAACAATACCTGGATGACCTTCATGAAGTGATTGCAACAGTCTGTCCTTTAATGAGGTGGGAACAATGACCCTGTTCCCCCATAGAATACAACCCTTATGAGCTGACAGCTTGTCTCCTTGTGAAGTAGCTCTGGAACTCAGGTCCAGGGCTTTTTTCTAACCACCCATGTGGACCCAAGACAGCACTCTGCTTAGAGTCTTGTCTGCTGCCATTTCTGTGGCTATATCCCCCGCATGGAGAGGAAACTCTGACAAGTCCTGAATGGACAAAACGTGGGCCACTGGGGCCGGATCTGGCTTGATTTGAGGCAGTGGAAGCCTGCTCAGGCCATCTGCATGGCTCATATCCTTGCTGGGTTTGTGAATTAGCTTAAAGCTGTATGCCGATAAAAAAATGGACCATCTTAACATTCTAGGGGATAAGATGTGGAGTGTCTGTCTGTCTGTAGTGAACAACCCCAATAGCGGTTTATGGTCTGTGAAGACCATGAAGTCCCTGCCATACAAGTCGTTGTGGATTTTTTTTACTCCAGGTACTATGGCCAATGCCTCATTATCAATTTGTGCATAATTACGCTCTGTGGGGGACAGTGTCCTGGAATAAAAAACCAATTGGGATTTGAGTCCCATTGCTCTCCAAGTGAGTTAGGATAGCCCTCACCCTGTATGGGGATGCGTCACATGCAAGGCATACTGGCATCGATTCCTTAAAGTGAGTGATCATCAAACTGATGGACAATAGGGCCTTCAATTCCTGAAAGCTGCTTTCATGAACACTAGTCCACTTCCACACAGTATTTTTGTCCAAGAGCCAGTGTAATGGCTCTGCCACTGCGGCCTTGTTAGGAAGGAATGCATGGTAAAAATTTAGGAGGCCTAGGAATGCCTGAAGCTCTCCCTTCGTTTTGGGGCTGGGTGCCATCTGAATGGCTTTCACTTTTGACTCAGCAGGGTGGATGCCATTGGCATTGATACGGAAACCCAAGAACTCAGTTGAAGGGACTCCAATACTACACTTATTCTTCTTAAGCTTAAGGCCTGCTTCATGCAGCCTTTGAAGGAAGGCTCTAAGCCTCCTTGACAGCACCTCAGTGGACTCACTGGTGATGAGCATGTCATTGAAATAGGGGCAAACCCCTGGAATGCCCTTGAGTGTTCAGTCCATAATGCCCTGAAAAATGCCAGGGGCTACGCTGACCCCAAATTGCAGGCATTTTACTTTAAACACCCCCCTGTGGGTTACAATTATCTATGCCGCAGCTGTGGCCTCGTCCACAGGAAGCTGTTGGTAGGCCTGAGCCAAATCTAATTTTGCAAAAATTGTACCACCTTGCAAGGATGGCAGGATGTGGCGTACTACTGGTACTGGGTACGCATGCTGTTTGAGTGCATGATTAATTGTGCATTTGTAATCAGCACAAATACTGACCTCCCCATTGGCTTTAGTGGCATGATGATTGGGGTCTCCCATTCACCCCCATCTATGGCTGAAGTACCCCCTGTTCTATGAGTTTATCTAACTCAGTGTCTATCTTGTGTTTAAGAGCAAGTGGCACTCCACGAGGTTTAATCCTGACCGGCACTACAGTAGGATCTAGTTTATTGGCAGGCCCGTGTACGTCCCCAGACCTGAGTCAAACACATCTGCGAATTCCTCGCATAGTGTCACTACACTTGCAACTTGCGTCCAGTTGATTCTGGTTACTTGAATGCCTAGTGCATCAAACCAATCGAGCCTGATCAGGCTCGTTCACTGACCCCCTATTACAACAACGTCCAGGTGCCCCTTAAATTTGACAGCCAGTGTTGCTTCACCCTTGACTGTGACTCTGGCATTCTGGAAGTTGGTCAGTATTTAATTAATTAATTTAATTTTATTAGATTTATATACCGCCCTTTCCCGAAGGACTCAGGGCGGTTTACAGGGTATTTAAAATCAAACAATACAATACAAAAGTTAAAAAACAATTAAAACAGATTAAATTAGCCCTTAAAATAAAAACCCCAGTTAAAAATTCTCAGCCTGGGCCGGAGAGCTCAAAGAGCAAGGTCTTCAGGTCCCGGCGGAATGAACGAAGGTCAGAGGCAGTCCTAAGCACCATGGGCAGCTGGTTCCAGAGGGCAGGCACACCCACAGAGAAGGCCCTCCCCCTGGGTATTATCCGCCGGCAATCTTTTACCGGTGGCACCCTGAGAAGACCCTCCCTGTGTGAGCGCACTGGATGAAGGGAACTTGATGCTGGCAGCAGGTGTTCCCTCAAATATTCTGGACCCAAGCCATTCAGGGCTTAATAGGTCATCACCAGCACTAGCAGTACAATATCAGATGACCTCAGCTTGACTCATCTCTTGCTGCAATTGCAGATGAAATTAAATGTCTCAAGTGATATAATGGATACAGCTGAGCCCGTGTCCAGCTCCATCTTGCAAGAGACCCCTTGCAGCTGCACCTGAAGTCTAAATTTTGGCTTAATAGGGCGGTGAGCTCCCATGCAGCAAGTGCTTCTGCGGCTGGAGCAACACCCTACACTATACTGCCCCAGGGCCCTGGTACCTCTCCTAATCAGAATGTCCGACTGGCGATTCGATTGCTGGTCCCTCTGGTGACCTCTACAGACAGATGCGATGTGGCCGGTCTTACCGCAGGCCCGGCACGTGGCTGTCCGAAACCTACAGTCCATGCGTTGTTGGTGGCCACCACATCCTGGCCACCTAAGGAAGGGATCTGCCTTGTAAGTTGCCCCTTGTTGCTTGTCACTGTGACACTGTTGGTCATTGTGTCTTTGTAGCTTGTCAACTTCTGTGTTGTCTTTGGGGACTTGTGGTCCACCACAAGGACTTGTTCAGTGTCCTTGTGGTGGACGGCTTCCTGGTGCTGTGCTGTTTTGGTGGGCCACATGGCTCATACGGCCCCGCTGGCAGCTTTGTCCACCATGATCTCTTTCACTGCATCTGGGAATGACAGGGTCTCTTTGGAGAAGAGTTTTTGCTGTAACTCTTGATTCCAGAGGCCGCAGATGAGCTGATCCAAGAGCCTCTCCTCCGTGTCGAAGAACTGGCACAGGTGTGCGGCCTGCCTCAATGCCGCAATGAATTCATACGCTGTTTCACCTTGTTGCTGAACCCTCTGTTCGAATGTGCCAAGCAATTACCAACAGCTTGTTGCCAGTGTTATATACTGGGTTCTGTGCTTGATTGAAGAGACGAGGCGAGTGAGTTCAGCAAGAATCATTCTTTATTTGCTTACAGGAACTGAACTGAGAAACAGGGCTGCAAATGCAGCTATTTAGACCCTGGCCTCTAAGTGTCAGCCAATAGGTTTAAAGCAACCTATTACCACCCTAGAAGCAGCCAATGGCACTGCTGGAGATGGGTTGTCTGAGGAGCTGGGAGCCAGCTTCCCTGCTTGAACAACCTTCCAGCAATTAACCCCATGTGATACTCTTTAGTAAGACAAAACCCAATACATTACAAACACCTTCAAGGTTTTTTCCAGCCCTATGATTCTATGATATCAGAAAATGAATTCACATTCATTTTCTTTAGAAAATCACTAGATTTATTCATTTATGTAGCATATTATCTATAATACATGGACTAGCAACATATATGTCAGAATCCATTTATATTTCATTTCTGACTATCTCCTCTGAGCTAAACCCAAACCCCTTCATGGATTACTGCCTTGTCGTGGCGAAGGGGCTTGCGTAATTCAATGAAGCTATGAGCTATGCCGTGCAGGGCCACCCAAGACTGACAGGTCATAGCCGAGAGTTCTGACAAAATGTGATCCACTGGCGAAGGAAATGGCAACCCACTCCAGTATCTTTGCCATGAAAACCCTATGGACAGTACCAAAAGGCAAAACGATATGACGCTGGAAGATGAGCCCCTCAGGTCGGAAGGCGTCCAATATGCTACTGGGGAAGAGCAGAGGGCTAGTACTAGTAGCGCCAGAAAGAGTGAAGCGACTGGGCTAAAGCCGAAAGGACGCTCAGCTGTGGATGTGTCTGGTGGTGAAAGGAAAGTCCGATGCTGTAAAGATGTTCTCTCCATAGGAACCTGGAATGTAAGATCCATGAATCAAGGAAAGCTGGACGTGGTCAAACAAGAGATGACAAGACTAAACATCGACATCTTAGGTATCAGCGAACTAAAATGGACAGGAATGGGTGAATTTAATTCAGATGACCATCAGGTATACTACTGCGGGCAAGAATCCCTCAGAAGAAATGGAGTAGCCTTCATAGTCAATAAAAGAGTAGGAAAAGCAATACTGGGATACAATCCTCAAAATGACAGAATGATCTCAGTTCGAATCCAAGGCAAACCATTCAATATCACAGTAGTCCAAGTCTATGCCCCAACCACCAGTGCTGAAGAGGATGAAATTGACCGGTTCTATGAAGCCCTACAGCACCTTATAGAACTAACACCAAAAAATGATGTTCTTATCATCATGGGGGATTGGAATGCTAAAGTAGGAAGCCAAAAGATAACCGGAATAACAGGCAAGTTTGGCCTTGGAGTGCAAAATGAAGCAGGGCACAGGCTGATAGAATTCTGTCAAGAGAATACGATGGTGATAGCAAACACTCTTTATCAACAACCCAAGAGACGGCTCTACACATGGACATCACCAGATGGTCAACACAGAAATCAGATTGACTATATGCTCTGCAGCCAAAGATGGAGAAGCTCTATACAGTCAGTAAAAACAAGACCAGGAGCTGACTGTGGCTCAGACCATGAGCTTCTCCTTGCAAAGTTTAGGCTTAAACTGAAGAAAGTAGGGAAAAGCACTAGGCCAGTCAGGTATGAATTAAATCATATCCCTGTTGAATATACAGTAGAGGTGACAAATAGATTTAAGGAATTAGATCCAATAGACAGAGTGCCTGAAGAACTATGGACAGAGGTTCGCGACATTGTACAAGAGATAGCATCCAAAACCATCCCAAAGAAAAAGAAATGCAAGAAAGCAAAATGGCTGTCTGAGGAAGCTTTGCAAATAGCTGAGGAAAGGAGGGAAGCGAAAGGCAAGGGAGAAAAAGAAAGATACGCCCAATTGAATGCAGAATTCCAGAGAATAGCTAGAAGAGATAAGAATGCCTTCTTAAATGAACAGTGCAAAGAAATAGAAGAAAACAATAGAATAGGGAGGACCAGAGATCTTTTCAAGAAAATTAGAGAAATGAAGGGAACGTTTCATGCAAAGATGAGCATGATAAAGGACCAAAATGGCAGAGACCTAACAGAGGCAGAAGAGATCAAGAAGAGGTGGCAAAATTACACAGAAGAACTATATAAGAATGAGCTTAACGTCCCTGATAATCACAGTGAGGTGGTCACTGACCTCGAGCCAGACATCCTAGAACGTGAAGTGAAGTGGGCCTTAGAAAAACTGAGCAACAACAAAGCTAGTGGAGGTGACAGTATTCCAGCTGAGCTATTCAAAATCTTAAAAGACAATGCAGTAAAAGTGCTACACTCAATTTGCCAGCAAATTTGGAAAACTCAACAGTGGCCACAAGATTGGAAAAGATCAGTTTACATTCCAATTCCAAAGAAAGGCAGTGCCAAAGAATGTTCAAACTATCGCACCATTGCACTCATTTCTCATGCTAGTAAAGTCATGCTTAAAATCCTACAAGCTAGACTTCAGCAGTATGTGGATCGAGAACTACCAGAAGTACAGGCAGATTTCGAAGAGGCAGAGGAACTAGAGATCAAATTGCCAACATACGCTGGATCATGGAGAAAGCTAGGGAGTTCCAGAAAAACATCTACTTCTGCTTCATTGACTATGCTAAAGCCTTTGATTGTGTGGATCATAACAAACTGTGGCAAGTTCTTAAAGAGATGGGAGTACCAGACCATCTTATTTGTCTCTTGAGAAACCTATATGCGGGTCAAGAAGCAACAGTGAGAACTGGACACGGAACCACTGATTGGTTCAAAATTGGGAAAGGAGTCCGGCAAGGCTGTATACTGTCGCCCTGCCTATTTAACCTATATGCAGAGCACATCATGAGAAAGGCTGGGCTCAATGAATCAAAAGCTGGAATTAAAATATCAACAACCTTAGATACGCAGATGATACCACTCTAATGGCAG